>JAQGBW010000222.1:0-52403 GCA_034698625.1 Julus scanicus | reverse complement strand
ATTTTAATAAAAATTAACAATTTAAATGGAAAAATAAATATAACAAGACCTTGTATACGTCTTAAAGAATGTGTATATATTTTTAATTTTATTGGAACTTTTTTATTTTGAAAATGAAGTGAAGTACAAATTTTACCATTGAAATACATAGGGTACCAAACCCCCTTAACAAGAAATGTTATTTTATGCTTCTAATTAAGTTTCAACCTTTACTAAAAATGGCTATGCAAGTTCCCATCACGAAAATGATTCAAAT
Source organism: Julus scanicus (assembly GCA_034698625.1). NCBI lineage: Eukaryota > Metazoa > Arthropoda > Diplopoda > Julida > Julidae > Julus > Julus scanicus. Next base: position 52,147 of record JAQGBW010000222.1, on the reverse strand, counting down.
GTTACAACGGGTATGCAGACAAATTTTCCATTACTGTTATGTAAAAATGGTTAGCTGGCACAATGCATGCTTCACTTAAGCACTATTCAACATCAAGAAAAGGAACAAGATCGATTAATCATATTTATAATTATAATATCCTTTCGAGACCCAGTTTTCGTAAAATCCAGGAAATCCAGGAAGTACAAATGTTTCTAATAAATTCGGTATCATGATGATGGTTTACCACAGTAATTTTCATATTGTTTGGGCAATGATCAGCATAACTACTCCCCAAGTTAAATATCAGTATTATACAATTACAGAATAATAAGTTTAACAGTGCGCGAGTTAAGTCACAACCGACTTGTAAACAGATACATCTTGCCATTATGTGTGTTATTAACTGTGGTATGTATATATTGCTTTCATGATTTTAAGCATTTCGGCAACACTAACCGGTCTAACTATTTTCCTATAGTGCTTTTAATAAGCAAAGAATTATTTAAAAAATTAGCATTTGCGCTATTTAAAATTCACCAACTTCAATTCTGAAGTATATTGCAATATAATTAGAATGCAAAATTAAATACTTTCAAATATATATATTTAAATTAAATCAATGTCATTTATTTGCAGGTGAAGCATCAAATTAACTGAAGTCACAATTCAACAAAAGTTAGGCTCAAATTCGTGATTTTCAATCATGGGCCAGGCCAACTTAAGAATAAGGAACGTGCACATCTTCCTAATCATTATTTGTGTAGGAATTTTAGCAGTTTCAGTGAAATCTCAAGAAAATGACTGCTTCCCATCAATTGAAGCATCTTATTTGAGATGTGGCACTAATTCCTATCCAACATGCGAGACAGCACAATTATCAAACGCAACGCTAAAAAACTTGGACATATTGGGAACTTTATCCGCATACTGCTATTTCTTTTCAAATAATTTTCACTTGCACATTAAGCTAAGGATAATTGATAACCTTAATGCCAATCTTAGCACATTGTACTTGAATCACAATAACATAACAAGTTTACCCAACCGAATATTTTGTAAACTTGTCAACGTAGATGGCATTGATCTTTCTAATAATACATTGATCGAAATCAAAGACGTTGGATTTGGATCGGACTGTGAAGAGACTCCGGCTATGAAGTTAGTCTACCTTGATATTCAAGACAACAAAATGAAAACATTTCAAACAGGCGCATTTCAACGACTGACAAATCTACTCAACTTAAATGCGTCAAGTAATCTCTTGGAAGAAATTGAACCTGCTGTTTTTGATGGCATGCCTACTCTGATGACGTTGGATTTAAGTAACAATCAATTGGCTTTTTTTCCCACCACAAGTGTTTCGAAATCTTAGTAAGCTCAAATACTTGAATACATCGCAAAACAAGTTAACGTCCAACACTTTAACCAATGTTATCTTTCCCGAAATCCTTTTAAACTTGGACTTAAGCAATAATAGGCTTTCTGTCATTAATGCAACGATGTTTAAAAGTTTGAGTAAATTAACTGACCTGCATTTATCATGTAATCAAATTCATATCATCGAATCTGGTTTCTCATCAATGACTTCACTGAAAACGTTAGATATCAATCATGCCGGAATTGAAGTGATAAAATCAGAAGTCTTTCATGGCCTGAGCGCACTACTTATATTGGATTTGAGTGACAACAAAATAAGAAAACTCGAACCAGGCACATTTTCCAATATTGCAAATCTACCTGATGAGCAAATTAATGGTGACAACCTCCAGATTCAAAAAGCCCAAACATGGAACTTAAAAACATTAAAATTAGCCAGAAACGAAATTACCGATTTAAATGCATTTTCATCCTTCTATTTGAGGAAATTAGCAGAATTAGACCTGAGCGAAAATGTCATCGAAATTATTAAAACTGCAACGTTTAGTAATGTTATTCCAAACTCATTGAATCTTTCCCATAATAAAATTAGGGTAATCGAAGAAGGTGCTTTTGATAATCTAACACTGGACTTGTCGGGAAGTTGCAATTTGAATTTAGATAATAACAATCTTACAAACATTGACAAGATCTTCCACACAACAAGGCTGACATCCATTTCACTAAATTACAACTACCTAACATCATTTTCCTTTACTAGCATTCCAATACTCCTGCAGAGATTATCATTAAGCCACAATCAAATTCAACAAATGAATATAATATCAAAACTTTATATTAGCATGAACAGTAAAATAAAATTAATCGATCTTTCTTTTAACCAAATCAAAGCCGTTTCCTTAGGTAGCTTTCCTTATAATATAGAGGGTATAGCCTTGCATAATAACCTGATTTATTACATCGACAGTTTTTTTTTTTGAATAACTTTTTCAAATTAAGAAACCTCACCCTCCATAACAACAAACTTGAAATGTTATACATTGGAAGCCCATTCAATTATAGAAAATTCTCATTATTATCAACAACATTAGCAGGCAACCCTTTCGTTTGTTCGTGTGAATTAGAATGGCTAAAACATGAACAGACCAAAATCAAAACTCAGTTTGGGTACATAATAGATTTCGAATCTATAAAATGTCGTGGCATGATACCCCGATATGGGACACAACTCCAAAACATCCACCAAGTAAACAAAGATATGTTTCTTTGCAAATCGACACATCAGAATTCAGATTGTAAATGCAGCTATTCCAACAATTCTCATTGTGGCATGTCGTGCCCAAAGAAGTGCTCCTGCTACAGGAACAAAGCTTATGATTTCGTCATAGTTGACTGTTAAAAATCAAATTTGACATATATACCAGCAATGAAGCTTCCTGAAGTGTCAACGTTGCACTTATTCGCAGATGGAAATAACATAAGTTCAATCAATGAATACTCGTTTCAGTCATATTCCAATATCAAACAAATATCTTTGAATAACAGTCAATTGGAGAAAATCGAAGGCAGTGCATTCCATAACTTGACAAGTCTTGAATTGTTACAGTTGGACCACAATCATCTAGAAATACTAACTGATAACATTTTCCAGGGTTTAAGCAATTTAAAAGAGTTATGTCTGACAAGCAACAAATTAACACAATTGCAAGATGAAATATTCTCTCCCCTAAAATCTCTTTCGATATTGCGACTGAACAATAACTTGCTCGTAAAATTCTCAGTGTGGGAATTATCTAAACTACAATCCCTGGCGACCGTAGGCTTGCAGCAGAATAAATGGAGCTGTGATTGCGCATACTTTGACAAATTTAATACTTGGTTGCATAAATATGTGGAAATAGTGGATGATGCTAATAATCTTGTTTGTAGTGACCAGCCCACGGGTCAAGTGTTTCCTTTGATTTCCATTTTTGACAAATGCCTTAGCGTCTCTCCTTTGCAACATTTAGCTAAGTCTGCTCCTGCTTGGGGAAGTGCCTTAGGAGTAATACTGCTTATATGTCTCGTAATTACGTTTGCCTTCATCTATCGACGTGAAATGCAGGTGCTTATTTATTCCAGATATGGTGAGCGAATTTTTTTCAAAGACCGCAAATGAAACCGATCAGAACAAATCATATGATGCATTTATTGCCTACAGTTCTCTCGACGAAGATTTTATTATTAATGTCCTTTTGCCAGGATTTGAACAAATTGAAAATCCGTTCCAGCTATGTTTGCATCAACGAGATTTTCTGGCAGGGTGTTATATAACAGAAAATATTTTGGAGGCCGTTGAAAACAGCAGATGTACAATAGTGCTGCTGTCAGAAAACTTCATCAAGAGTCAATGGTGCCGTTTTGAATTTAAAGCAGCACACATTCAAATGATGAAAGACCGATGCACCAGAGTCATTATTATTGTATTAGGCGAAATACCGAAGGATCTGGACCCTGATATTAAGCTTTATTTGACAACAAACACATTCCTAAAATGGGGTGATAAGCTGTTTTGGAAAAAACTGTATTTTGCATTACCAGATAAAAATAAATTACAGCATAAAGAGGTATTAATTGATATTGTTATTATCGCAGTGTATGGTATACCATGCAGTTCCATGCTATGTGTATTAAACCCAAAGCACAACTGCACATTCAAGCATTCTGTACATCCAGCAAGATGTGCAAAATTACCTATATGTATAAGTTTATCTATGTATTTAAGGGCACCACATGACTCAACATGTCTCGCCCTTATATATATATTTTTTTTTAAATAAAATTTGTCAATTTATAACAGCATGTAAAAACGTTTCAGGCTAAATCCATTTTTTAAACTTCTAGGCGAGTTTATGTCGCACTCAATAGAGCATCTCATTCGATGACGTTTCTAACATATTTCAGAAATGTAAATCGGCACTCCGTGACCACTTTTGAAAAATAAAGCCAAAATTTTATAAAAAAAATCCCTCAAAATTAATGCACGGTCCCAACAGTAAAATCAACAAATTTAAACACACGGTTGGTTAGGTTGTGTAAAATGGCTTAAAGGCATCCAAGGCCTTTTTGGGGAAACCTGCATAAGCTACACTGAAGTCGAAGAGAATTATAGAAACACAGGGGCTAGACCCCAGCCCCAGGGGGCAGATCACATTGTAGATATATGCATTAAATACTAAAACAACGCTATTTAAAAACTCAATACTTTACAATTCAAAATCAACCAATTTATTGGAAGAATTGACCACCAAATGAATCATTTCATTATAGCTACAATATCTTATATACACAATTGAGATATGATAGAACCACAATAAATTAAATTCCAGTGAAACAACATGTATGCTTGAATAACAATGAATGATATCCCCAAGATTAACAATATATCAATAGCAAAATATTTATCTAACAGCTGTTTTCTAAAGTTAATGATTGTCATTCCTGAGTCGTTTATGCAGACCTCAAAAATCGTGATTTATGATCTTTATCAGGATCCCTGAACACACAAAGAATCATCTTAATCAAGATAACCTAAGATACTCGCTGCGAAAAACACTGCACATTTAATGTCTTGCATCGATCTCAACAGAGCTGGAGAATGTTTAAATTCTCAAAAATTTATGAAATATTTGACATAGATATCAAGGTGTCTCTTTTAGGTATGGTGGAGGTTATGTTATCTATGTCCCATATTTGGCAAAAATAAAACTTGAAACGCTTAATTGCTCAGAATCACCAATGTTCATAATCACATATTCCAGTTTTAACAACATATTACGAATAACTTTGCAATTAGAAACAATTGCAGCTTTACCCCAAACCAACTTCATAACAGTGCCAGATTGCAGAGGTGGTAGTTGTTTCAAATTGGTCATAGATATGTTTGGTATATACCAGTTTACCCAATACATCCTTCAAAGCATTTTTTAACCGCATCTCTGCAAAACAGCAAACATTTTGAAATAAGAGATATATACTCTAATACATACTATGTCATACAGCATATAACAGATGAACAAGCCCATAAAAGCATTCTATTCAAAATCCTACAATTTATAGCATTTATTACTAATAGAACCAAAGCCAAAGCAGTGGAAAGTTACTTACCATAGAAGAAATTAAAGTAAACAAAAAAAAAAACTTGTCTTACCTGGCATATGGAATATATGACAACGAATACCAAGTCATGGCAAGGAACTGGATGATGACAAATAGCAAACACAGACCTCCGTTGCCCCACTAAAAAAATACAACATTAACACATCGTTCGATAAATGCAAATGAAATAATACGTACAGAAAACTGAAAACAATCTTACCCAAAATGCAGCAAACATTGTCAGAATTAGTGACACCAACATAACTACTGTTGCAATTAGTCGAGTTGTTGCAAACATTTTCTTTAACTGATTTAGTGGACCCATTAGGAAAAACGAACTGCAAAATCAAAAATCGAAATAAAAATATATCCAGGAAAATTGGTATAATATCCAGTTATCCAATCAAACAACAAAAAAATAACTTGCCTAGCAATTGCTGTCAGACTGCCTACTGTATACAAGATGCCAAACATTACATAATTACCAAAGAAGACGCTGACTGAGCTCTATAAAAAACCAAATTAAACAGCCTTGTAAATTATTTCAATCCAGTACAAAAATAACATTCATTGTTTGGCATATTGCACCAATAACAAATACTCACCAAAACTGTTAACAAAAATCCAATACAAAAGCAAATTATAAAGCCTTTAATCCTCGTTTCCCAACTCAATGTAGAAGAATCAGAAAACTAAAAACAAATAAAAAAAACCATAAGTTTCATATAGTTGTATTCATAAAATATGCTCGGTGTAAAAGTGAAAGCAAACAATACATGAACTTAAACATGTTTTGCAACAATTTCAGAACATAAAATTCAAAATATACGTCTATTTTATTATATATGGTTTCAACTCGCTAACTGAGCTGAGCAGAGTTGAATGTGCCCATGGCATGAAGGATCCACAGGTGTAGTGCAGGAGTTTGGCAAGGGTCTAAAACTACTAAAATTTATTGAGAAAATTTCTCCTAATTGACCAACTAATGGCATGCCTTGACAATTTAAGTGTCTTGTTCAGAGTGCCTTAACAATTTTAAGGTATATATGTTGAAAATCTTATTGCATAAGAGCTTGCAAATTACACATTTTCATAGTAACTCAAAATTTTAAAGTTGATAAAAGCTTATCAGAATGGCAGATTTGAGATTCCTTTGATACGTTCCATGCAAATCAATATCTGCAGATAAAAAAATATTAAAACCCTTATATTTCAATTTAGAAATAATAAAAATAATCGTGATATTAATTTCACATAGGGTTAGAATTTAATGCCATCTATTGCTGGAACAAAACTTTTTTTTAAAACTCTGAATTATGGAATTCAAAATTCATTATGTCAACTGTGGACTTTCACCCTGAACTTGGTCATCATTGGTAACAGAACACTTGCAGTGTCACCTTGAGAAGGCGAACCGCTGTTTTTCACTTTTATTCAAAGTTCAATGACACTTTAAGTGTTATTTAGTCAAAGACTACGAATAGTAATGTAGAATTAGAGTTTAACACTAATTCGACAGCAAACAACCCAATAAGCTATCAATCTGTTCGATAAAGTGTTACAACACCGCTACATCCATACTTGTAAAACCAAGAAAACAGGGAGGGCGTGGAACAGATGACAAATGGAGATTAACGCTTAATTTCAAATAGTATTACCTGTCCTACAATCCCTCTTTCTTCATCGACGTCGTCACCACTTAGGGCCTTTCTCAATTTGTCCATATCTTAATGTTTCCTTACTTTCTTAACAAGATTACAACTGTTGCACACCATATCGATTTTTAGAAATGCCAAATAATCATATCACGCGTATTGAGCATGCGCAATCTTTGTTGACGAGGGCAGATCATAAAGACGTGTTTATTGTCATCACCCATGATGCAACGCAATTCTGAAAACAAAAGTCAATTTAGTAAAAAAAACAGAATACAATTGAAAAAAATTAGAATAATCCTTTTAAACACTAGTCAATTAAAGCAATCAAACATTTAAGATAGATAGAACTTTTATAGGTCTATTCAAACTTTAATAAAATGGTGGACGCGTGATAATTGATGTGGTGAACAACATGGCGTGTATTTGGGGAAGGATGGAACTTGGGGGTAGATTAATCCTCTAGAAATTTGATAAATTTCAAGCCCAATCGGTAAAATATAAAAGGGGAATTGCACTTTTGAATTTTAAAAGTAAAAGTGTGATTTCGAAGGTAAAATCGCTATTTTTATGCATTAGAAAAGTTCAATTTTTCCGTTTTCAAAATGCAATTATTTTGTATTAAAAGTATGATTTTCTAAGGTAAAAGTGCAATTTTCAAGATAAAATATATGGCCAAAATAGTCTACTCCAAGATTCTGAACCCCAAACCTGAGTACATGCCTTGGTGAACAAGTTTCAAGCATCATGAAGTGAAGGCGGGAAGCTAGTTTTGAAAATTTAAACTCGGTGTACTGCCAAAAGTTTGTATACCGTGTAAAAAAGTATCCATATCATGATTTACTTTTTAATACTGCTAAATTTAGAAAATCATCAAAGTGTAATCAAAGCTGAAATCATAATGTACACCCTATCTCCGGATTTCAATTTCACAATTATTTATCAGAATAAAGAAGTGCTTATCGATACATTTTTGAAGATAGGATATCAGAAAACAATCAGTAATCATGTGTCCTTCTATATTTGCATTAAAGATTGATATCTTTGTTTCAGACTAGCTTCTACTTTAAACTGTAGGATAACGCATTGAAACATTTTAAAATGGAGAAATGCGAGCATAATACCACTAATTTAACACAAGAAACACATGCAAACAACGATGGAGAAAAAGTTACTGAATATTCCTCAATTCATCGAACACCTGGATACTTCTGGAAATTACTAGCACTAATAATTGCATGCGATTGTTTTGGTATTCTGGGTGTTGCTCCAGTGGATTCTGTCAGAAGTTCCTTGAATCCAGATGAGGGTTTGGGCACTTGGACAATGGCCGCCAGCAGCATTGCTTCCCTTTGCATGATTTTTAGTGCAGTGTTTATCGAAAAAGTGGGCCTGAAATGGACTATGACATTATACGAAGCCTCGGTGGTTTTGTATGTAATTTCTGGATTTTATCCAGCTTATTACACAATGATTCCAGCAGCCATCTTGTATGGCTTGTTTAGTGGAATGGGATTCGTAGATTTCAGTGTGTATATCTCCAAAATTGCTCACGGATATTCAGAAACTTTTCAACGTGATTTGGTTCAATGGCAAGGGAGATTTTTTGGCATTGCTTTGGTTCTTGGGGAAATATCTTCCACATTGGCCAGTGTTGTTTCATCCCTCATCTTGGGATACAATATTGATAAGAAAAACGACACAGACAATCCATTCTGTGGAGCTGATTACTGCAATGAAGACATTGACAGTGATAGCAATTCCACATCAAACCAAACTACAGACAAAGCCCACGTATATGCCCTTTGTGGCTTTTGCATGGTTTGTGCCCTCCTTGCAGTCGTTTTGACATTATTTTTGAGTGATATGAAAAATCCAGAAACTGAAGATACAAGTAGAAAATCATTACTGACACCACTTGCAAATACCTTATGGCAGTTAATAAATTATAAACAAATTTTATTGGGGTTTCTTACCATTGTCGATAACACAGGATATTTGTTTTGGATAGTGGAATTTTCAAAGGTATGGTATTTACCAAACTCGAACATCTCAAATCTAAAAATTGATATAAAATCAAGATGTTAATGTATATTTGTAATTTCCTGCTAGGAATATATTTACAAATATATATATATATATATAAATAACAGAACGTGATTCTAAAAAAGAATGCACTTAAACAGGGTCTCCACCAAGACGTACATGTACGTAAACACGTTTTTACAAACATATGCAAAAAAGTTTGCCCTCCGGGTTTGTTTCAGCCGCCATTTTGTAAATATATGTAAATATCAAAATTTAATAGGTGCACAATTTTAATATACGTACATGTACATCTTGGTGGAGAGCGCCTACTTTAGTTTGCATTAAAATTGTAATTATTGATTGACATTACAACCTATGAAGTAATTAATTCTATTGAGGACAAATAATAACGTTGTACTCAATCTTAATACAAGTATATTGAAATGCCAAACAATGTTTTCAAGGTAAAATACATGTATTCAATGTTCAGATGCTTTTAAATCCCTCTTTGAAAGCAACAATATATTAGTTTTAAACAAACATGTTTATCTTTATGCATGTTTGAAGTTGCATTACTTTAAGATTTTCATTTGATAAATTTGAAGTTTTTCTCTTTTTACAGGCCTACGTGTCCTGTGAATTTGGAGTACAATATGTTGGATATGTTATGACTTGCTACGGTTTAGTGGCTGGAACATCAGAATTTCTCTTGGGATGGTTTTTCAAAAAAAAGTCGCGAATGATACCAATATTTGCAGTTTTAATAATCAAATTAGCAGTGCTAGTGACTTTATTATTCTGGCATCCAAATTCGGACAGTTGGGTCACAATCTATGTAATTACAGCCATTTGGGGGCTCTCTTCAGGAGGAGGATCATTAGTGTATGGTATGAAAACATATTTTAAAATTGTTTTTGGCTACTTTACTTTAAATTTCACGTTGAATTTGCTTGTTTCCAGCTTTGTATGGAGATGTCTTCACCAATAGCTTAGCAGAAGCCTTCACTGGAAAACAGATTTATGGAATGTTAGGAAATATTATAATAAATGTAAGCAGCAGCTTACTCTGTACTTCAGACAAAATATACCTTCAGATATGTTTGATAACAGCTGCAATGATAGGATATTTGGTTTTCGAAATACTAGAATTTAGAAAACCCAACACTATTCATCCTGATACAGAATGAGCAAACTGAAGCATTTTTTATATTAAAGGTTGTATTATTTTTTGTGAATGTTTCTCTTAATCAACAAGAAAGCGTAGAACATAATTAAATTGATATATCTTCTTAAGTGGACAGAAGCTCTCTGGAAAGAGGCTCACTTGGCAATTAACTGATTGTTATTTTGTGAGGTTAATAAAGATGATGCTTTTATTTATTTTTTTAATGATCCCATATAAAAAAAAACCAAAAATAAAAAGAATTTGTACTGAAATTTAGTATTTGTATCAAATTAAAATTACATATTTTCTTTGCTGCGCAAATGTTCTATCCGTTTTTTTAAAACTATGAGAAGCTTACAGATTTTTAATAAAAAGTTTGAATGTAATGTATACCAAGGGTCATCGGGCCAACAGCAAATGAACTACGAACAAGTATTATTCTGGGTTGCTGTGCAATAAGCAAGTGATAAACTCTTGGTTAATGAAAGTGATTCAGATGGCTGCACTTAATCATGATGAAAAGGACAACAGCAGATTGGGAGTAGGATGGAATCCAGAGTTAAGATGTTATCATTATCCCTTAGCAATGGCCTGGGGATGTTTTCATACAGGGAAATGTATTTTTTCCAAATATTCTCTTAATTGTTTCGACAATAATTAATATAGTAATGCCAAAGTTACTATATATATAGATTTAACATCACATATGAATTACTGCTAAAATGTAACCCAGATATTTTGAAATGAAAATTTATCAATGAAACATGCATTGAAAAAGGGCATAAATATTCTAAGACAGGTAAATAAATCCATACTTGAATTTCGAGTAAGTGCATGAATTTACCAATTACGAATTACAAATATGCATTTTCCTTATTCCGAAAAAAACATCTGTTATTTTTAAGCTAAAATTTTTGAAATTAGGTGGTGCGTGGTTAATATGGATCCTTTCTCCTTATAGCAAGGCCGCATATGTTAGGGAATCTTGCGGATAAATTGCACTTTTGCATCTAGAATTTCTGCTCTAGAAATGGAATTTTTGTAGCATCAAAAGTGTAATTTTTCTAAGGTAAAAATGCAATTTCTATTTCAACCTGGGCTAATAATGACACATAAATATATGGCCAAAATAGTTCAACCCAAGATTCTAGACCCTATACTCCCCCCCCTCCCCCAAAAAAACAACAAAAACCAACAACAACAACAACAACAACGTGATGGCATATACGGCCTGGCCTTATAGTGAACTAAGTTTACTTGGAAAATAAAGGACTTTTTATGCACAATTTCAGAGAAATAATATGGAGAAAAGTTATGAATTAAAGCCTTTAGCAGGAGGGATTCCAGATGTCTTAAAGATGGTTTTTGGATTGAAAAGTTAAGAATTAGTATAATGTAATATAAAAACTCTTGGTTCATTTAGCCAAAATCCTCATCAAGCCTTTTGTCAACAAAATATTAACAAATCAGGTTTTCCGAATAAAGTTGTTGACTTGACAACAGTCAACAACTTCCACGTTACCAACTCTACCAAGATGATTCGCACTGATTGGTCAACATTCACTTGATAGCATTACTTTATCCCACACCACGAGTATATAAATAAGCAGCATGCACGTTTTTCAGTCACTACCTACACATCATACTTTATAAGTTCAACCATTGTCTGGAAGAATTTGGGAAAAAAATTATTATGACTGTCCAATGCATTAATCTTTGTGCTGTGCTCGCTTTGATGCTCTTGGCAATCAGTTTACAAGAGCATACAACAGCACTTGCATATCCGCATAACATCCAAACAGAGGAGATTGAGGTAGGCAGCCGCATGGAATCGTATGAGGTAACTATAATATTTACATGCAATTTATTTATGTACTGTATGCAATGTACTTGCTTAATATACAATATGCAGTCCTATACCTGAGTGATAAGATGAAGCTAATTTTATAAATGTTTATACACAACAATTCAAAAAAAATTCTTTCCAAAATATTACTTTAAATAATACTTGAGATTTATTATAATGATCTGTGGATATTTCACCAAGGAAAACTTGAATGCAATTCAAAAACAATATTTTCTAGAGTTAATATAATCCTGTTAATATTGACTTTTTAAACAATTGTGGTGATTTTTAACAAATATTTTGGAACTGCATCTTTTAGATCATATGGTTTTTTAAAAAAAGAGTTCAATTCCCAGCCTCACTGAGTTAAATTTTAACATAGACTATAAGTATGGTATTAATGTATACATCAGTAAGCATGTCTCGGGTGTCCATTTTTTATCAACAAAATCCTGTGCCTTAATGACAGAGGTGTAAATATAAAAATTTCCTTTCTAGAACGAAATAGCTCAGAAAAACGTCCTCCTTAACAAATTAATAGACACTCTGTCAATTTTGGAAAATCCATCTGCACGAATGCTGGGAGAGAACAATGAAGAATATTTCGAAAAAGCCTTACCATCAATGAGCAAAAAGAAATTTCCTGGCAAGTATCTTTAAATGAATTTTGAGTGAATTACCTGAATTTATACAAATCGGTATAATAAGTAAATGATCTTATTCCTTTTAACTTTAGGATATTGCGGATTAAAGCTCTGCACAATAAGAAGAGGTACATGATCTTGTTTCCTTTTAATTTTAGGATATTGTGGATTAAAGCTCTGCAAATTCTCTGGGTAATTATGACGTGATTATGATCGAAGAGTGCCAAAAGTTAAAGCAAAAAATTACAATCTGTTATTTGAGATAATAAATTCTGACATGCATCAAGTATTGTTGATTTTTTCTGAACTGTTCACGTGTGTAATTTTTCTTGAATGCAGTGAATAAAAGTGAAATTTTTGGACACTGAAATAAATAACTACAGTGTACTTGTTATATCATTTACTTTCACAAAAATATACAAGACATATAAAAACAAACCTGAGCTAAAAAAAAAACACGAAAAAATGGCTATATTTTTACTACGTATGACAAAAATTTCAATGAAAACTGATTCTCAATACTTATATTTGAGTATATATTTGACCTCTTAAAATCAAATATTGCAACATTCTCTGAGATTATGCTTGTTTGTTTCCTGCCACCAGTTTCAAAACTTTCCATTTAGAATAATAAAAAAAAAAATGTCGACAGCAAATATACTAATATTAATTAAAGTGCATCACAATGTTAACATAACTTCTGCATAGAATTTTAACATCACATTATTCACAAAAGCTCATTTTGAACTTAACACTGAAGATTTCTACATACAAATAAACTACCGAGTAAAATTAAGGCAGCAGCTCAACATCTATCACAAGTGCTAAAATACTGTTTAAGCTCGTTTCTTTAAACAAAAAACTTCAATTTAAAACAAAAATATTATTCACTATTTCGGCATAAATATTTATGACAGAAGGAATATATGTTTCAGAAATGAGCATAAGCAAACCAGTATATGTATTTACCCTGTGAAAACGAAAGACAATACAAAACTAGTTTGATTTTTAAAAGTTGTAAAATCAACTTTTAGAACGATTGTAGGAAAAGTCCATAACACAGGGTAGTCTTTTTTTTTTAAAAAAAGGGATAGATAACATTTTAAATGCACAACAAGGCACATAATGATTTGAAGAGGAAAACTACCTTACATATCATTCAATTAGTAGGAAATTACTTCTGATAATAAATATCATGACAAAATCCAAGTAGTAATAGTTTTAAATTCCAGTACAATTAATGCATAGAAACGTATATTTCAGTCAATGAATTAGGTTAGCCAATAGCCATACTATTACTTGATTAACCATACATAGTGCATTTAGTACAACACTAGTATCGGAATATCAACCAAGCAATTGTTCTAAAACTGTCTGTCTTGGCATACAGCCCTCCAGAATAAATTTAGCATTTTGAGCTTTTCGGTACAATTCTAAGTTAAATTTTAAATTGGACGGCATCATGCTTTCTAAAGGTTAATTGATGGTTTGGATAAAACCATCTGCTTTTCTTTTAAATTCTATTGAAATTCATATTTTAAAATAAATACAGTTGGTAAGTAGAGTAATTCAATCAATGGTTACATGATGAGACTAGTATTAATGTACCAAAAATTCTCTAGATAACATATTATGCAAAGAAATCCCTAAGGAATTTACAGTAATTGCACATACTATTTATACCCCTGAACATAGAAATGTAGGAAAAGATTTGCTTGAAAAAAAATTAGAGCAAAAATTGCTTTGAAAGCCAGGCAAAATTTAATAAAATCCTTTAAAAATCCTTAAATTCATGATAAGACTGGGTTACTTTGAAAACAAAATCAACGTAAATTTACATAACAATGCCAAAAATCTTGACTCATCCTATACATAAAAAACTAATAGAAAAACAATATTTTGTCTAGAAAAAATAAATAATTTAGAATATCAACCTAAAAATTACATGCACAAACGTTGCAAATTGAAGGCATCAGCACCGAAGATATGAAAAATAGTACTTCAGCCTTATTTTTACGAAATAGGATTACCAAAATAATGTAGGATTTAAAAAAATTAAATGAGTGACAATTTACTCGTGGACACTAATACAAAAGCTTACTTCTCGAAAAGTCAAAATTAGTACCACCATAATCAACAAGTGGTTTACGGCACTACGGGACTCAGCCTGTCTCAACATGGTAATATAAAGGGTATGTCCCTGTCCTGTACTAGCTGTACAATGTAACATGATGAAGAATAGCAAAAGCTACGATATCTGAATTCGAGTTATCGAATTTTCCTATAAATCAGTAAATGAAATCAACGAAAAAATCTTTCACCCAACAAATCAAAATTCATGGAATGCATACAAAAATTAAAACAAACTGATTGGACTCTACCAAAACCAATGTTGTCAAACATTTTTAAATACCCACAAACCCGTAAACTTAGCTAGTAACCATGTATATACAAAAATAACTTTTACCGAAATGACTTAGGATTTTCATATCATCACAGATGGCAAGCTGCTCTTCCTAGACAAAAAAAATACGTTTTTATTATTAAACTTCAGAGAATCCGGATTAGGATGCAAGTAAATCGTCATCACTATCACGTGACACTGTACAGGGCACAGTTCTAGGTGCTTGGGGAAGTAGTGCAGTATATTCCTCGTCATCCATTGACTCAAGTGATAACTGGAAATTTATAAACACACTACATACTTGTATCTCAAAATCGAGTAAGAATTGAAGGCATTATAACTAAGCACTTTTGCAAATGTGAAATAAAAAAAATGATTCATAATCATAAATACTTACCACGGAATAACTGAAATTAAGAGTTTGCTTCCTCCTCAGAAAGGCGGGCAAATGATATGCTACTTGATCCTTGTCGATTAGTAGTTGCCAAAGAAGATGAGATGGTTGACAAAGATTCGCAGGAAAGGAAAAAACAAATACTGAAAACATCATGGATAATCAATGAAACAGATTAATGAAACATCAAAAGTTGTATTAAATTATAATAAAACGCTGGAGTAACGCTAAGTCTGAATAATGCTACAAATGCAAAACGGGCAACACAGTGTGACGACAAAAAATCAATAAAAAACAGGGGCCGAAACATTAATGTTAATAAAAATTACCGTCTGCATTGTTTACGGAATATAACATACAAGGTTAACGCAGTTACGATAACCAAGCATGTTACTCCAACAGCTACTCCCACGTGCGACGACGAATCGTTGAAAACTATGATTTGATCTGCATCTAATCTATAAAAATAATGAAACATTTTAACATTCCTCATATTATTTGGAATTCCATCCCAAATTTAGATTATAAATATTAATTCAAAAACTAACGGATAGAGCATAACAGGGTCACAGACGATGTCAGTCTGCCAGGTGAAGATGTAATTGCAGTCGAGAGATTCGTAAATAAATTCTGGCTGCCCCTGAAAGTTAGTAGAAAAATTAGGAAAACACAGGTCGTTGAGTAACATTTATTTCAAGGCGAAAATTATTTATAAAATGTTTAAATTTATACCATTCCAGCCGATAATGAGCACTGCAAAATGATGTGGGAAGTTGCATTCTTTTCAGAATTTCGTCCACACTGACTGTTTGATTGCAAAATGACAATCAATTCGGAGCCTAAAAATTTCAAGGGATTTTATGTTTAAAAAAATGAACTTGAACTCAACGAGTGGCTGAACGTGAAAGACATGAAATATTGTGTCACCTTGCAAATAAAATTTTCTATTATCAACATTGCCAATACTTCGCTGAAAATTGCCATCGTCAACTTTCACTTGACAGATTGCAGCTCCATCGCATTTCCCTCTTTTGAAGTTCGTAAGTCCGGAAAGAGCAATATGATAGCGGTAACTATCCTCACCTCTTTTTTCTAATGCTGTTACATTACTGAAAGTGCGGATTTCGTAGATCAGGATCCATTACATAAGAACAATTAAAAGTGGTTAACAAGTTTACCGTGAAAGTAGTGGCGATAAATCCAAATATAAACCAAATAATCCATTTTCAAGTTTTCCATTTTTTTCTTCAATTTCCACTTTTCTAATAAAACGATAAGCAAAAACCCATTATTGAATACTTCGAGAAGATTATTTAAAACAGACAAAAAAAAGCGCAAGGATGAATATTTACACTATTCGCCTTTCAGGACAAGCAACTGGTGTTTCCCACTCGAAAGTAAAAGTGCAATTGTTAAATTTGTTGCCTCTATAAAAATGGTATAAATAGATTACTGGTTTTAGTACTAGTTTTCTCGTATTGTTAACTTGCAAGAAGTGCGTAAGTCGTACCTTGAAATAAATTTCAAGTTTTTGGTTCTAGGACTACATTTAAAATGAATCTCTGTCCATGTTGGCAACCCAAAATTATTTGGACCATGAAAGCAAGCATTTGTTGACGTCGAATACTTCAGCAAAAGTGTGCGTCCATCATCTAAAAGATGAATTAGCAAGTCAAAAATATGGCGGCTAAAAACTCAAGTCCTAACATATAAAATGTATCGTTAAAACTTTCATACCAGCCATGTATAACATTTGGCTCTGTGCTGCACCGATTGACATAACTTTTCCTGCGGCAGTTTTCCAGCAGACTGCACTGTCTGTTGGACACCGAGGATCATTTTTTGCACCTAGAGTGCCACAAATATTAATCCAGAACCTAAGAAAGAGGTGGAAATAATATTTCATGACGCTTAACACCAAAAGAGTAAATGTTGGGCACTTATTAAAAAACAGCCAAAGAAAATAGCAAATTTTATAAAATCGTGGACGCACTTTTCTTCAGCAGACACATCAACAGTCCAACTGTGACTGTAGCTGGACAACAAACGTAGGTCATATAATTCCCCCTGATATATCAGATCACACTGTGCTTCTTGTTTGGTACAGACCAGTGACGTCTTCCATGTGAAAATTGCTTCACATTGAGTTCGCTATAAAAATCAGGCCAAATAAGTTTAATTAAGCTAAATTAAAACATTTTCTTAACTTGCTCACCTATGCAAACGCATTGCACAAATTGCATAAACTTTTCAAAACCCTTCAAAACAATATCTAATTCAACAAAAGCCATTTTTCCTGTAAGAATTACTCCTGGATGGCTAACACCCACCATCCTTCATGACGCCATCACCATTAAATTTAGCTGTTGGAAATTCTGGCTCCCATTTTAGTTAACATCCGTATTTGTTTAGAGGTATAAAAGAACTCGAATGTGTTAGTATTTGAATATGTTAATTTCGATTTAATACGTTTTCTACAATATATGGCTCAGATTTGAACACATTTCAAATTCGCATGACATTGTCTAAGATAGGCGAGAAAACCAGTTTTTACAAACAACTTTAGAAGAAATACTGTAATGGTTGATGAATAAACAAATGTTATCCTTCTTTTTTTTCCAAGTTAATTTGGGGGAATAAACTAAAAATATGTACTAGTAGCAGATGTGACGCTGGTACGATGATACATTAACTATTCTAAATTGCTTATTAGCGTTTATTTAACATAGTCCATGAAGTGGCTGAAGTGGTTTTATAAAGTAATGAATGTACATGTAGTATATCATGGCGAAATTTATCAACCAAAATATTATTATAAATCCAAAGTATCTCAATGCTCTGTACTGTTGGCACTGCCCTGGAGAAGTCCTGATTAAAGAAACGACTGTTTTTATAATACAATTTTCTCTGAATTATAAAATAATAGAAAACAATTTTAAAGGGCATGTATAGTCGTAAATATTTGCTCTAACAAAATGATTAAATAGTTGGCCCTCTGAGCAATTTATCTAAAGTAAACTTGAAGTTACTTTTTCAAATTTGAGAGAAGACGCCACAGATTGCAACTGTCTTGAAACGGCACATTTTGTAAGGTGCAACAATTTCCAAGTTTTCAAAAACAGAAAGTACAAAAATTGATGTAAAACACATCATAGTTTGCACAGAATTGTCGAGACATCCATGGACATGGAACAACCGAGCTAGCTGGGGGCCCTGGAGCAGTGGCAAAGGAGGCATTTGTTCCATGTGCCCTCCTCAGTTCAAGTTGCCCTCGTGCCCCAAGTTCCAAGCAGAAAAAGTTAAATTTTCGGCAGTGCTGTTTTTATGCCCGAAAACTGAGATTTTCAGCAGTAATTATTTTAAGTACATTTTTCTGCAGTAAAACTGCACATTTTCTGCCCGACCTAAGCTCTCAACGCCCCTGGCCACAAATCCAATATCTCATTGCAGTATTCCAGTAACATTTCAAAACAGCACCAAAATTGTTTAAAATAGTGATGACAAATATCAGAAACACAATCACCACTGCATTTCCTGTGAAGTGATATTTTAAAAAAATGAGTTAATTTCGCAGCGTCACACAAGTAACTATGGTTTCATGACTTCGGTATGTAATGTGACTGTATATATACCAGTAGAAAATACTAAATATAAACCAAAGTATGGCTAGCATTCCAATCAAGCATGCTACGCGTCAGATATGCAACAAACAGCGAGCAAGCATCCACACTGGAATCAACTACCGGAGCATTAGGAGGGGGGGGGCACCTTTATAGGTAAAATAAGCCAAGGGCATACAGTATGTACCAGCCAGCATTTGTCACGTGGATCTCACCCTCTATGCCATGTCAAGGTGTATACCCTTTTCTGCTTACTAGTTTGCATTGCAGGGAGGCGAAGAAAACAAGCAACCAGTTAGTTGCTGGGAATGAGAACCAAGGTTATTTCGAAGAGCAGCCTCGGGGGTCGAAAATCGAGCAGGAACTTATCAAGGTAGAACAGGTAATCTAGGTAGCAGAACGCAAGCAACGGTGGTGGCTGGCAGCAGCTGTATGTAGTCCATCTATAGTTCCCTCTCAGGCAAGACATTCAATGGATCTTGTAGCAGTGCGCTTGTCAGACATTTGGATATTTTGAAAGCCCAAAAGTTCGTCATTGGAAACAGCATCGAATGACGACTTTTTGCTTGCTCACCGAGTGTGGACTATGAATTTTAACAAGATCACGTCAAGGTTCATGCAGCGAGCGTGATAAATGTCGAAATAGTAAAATGTGAAGGATACGACTCAATGGCATAAACTTGTAGTAGTTGGAAACTTGTCCAAACACAGTATTTGATAAAAAGGTGCGTAAATTGTCAACTTATTCTACTAGGAATTAATATCTTGTTCTGACAAAATGATTAAATAGTTGGTCATCTGAACAGTTCATCTCAAGTAAACATGGAGTAACTTTTTTAAATTTGAGAAGACGCTGCACATTGTAATAGCACATTTTGTAAAATGATGAACAGATTCCAAGTTTTCAAAAGCAGAAAGTACAAAAATTGACATCTAAGGGACATGGAATAACCGCTTTTTAGTAATTTTAATACCAAAAAAAAAAAAAAAAAAAAAACGTTATAAGAATGTAGAAAAACAGCTCAGGGTTAGCAAACCAGACTTATCAAATAAAAAGCCAAGGGGATTAAATCACCAAGTAAATCAACCGTTAAGCTGTAAAAAGTAGACGTTCAGAAATGTAGTATATTAGAAAGCAGCATGACATTTAACCTTGCTTGGTTGGAATGCATCCTCCTGTCATATAATTTAAAACTCTTAGTAGTGGACAATGTCTACTACGATGAATGTCTTCAAGATAATGACAGTGTTTCTAAGAAATAGGACACTTTACAAACTACATTTTCACAGGCATCTCAGGCAAGTTTTGAATACTTATAGCAAAACAGATTACGATCAACTTGTCTTGGATTTATTTTTTCAATTCATGAAATAGTGTCTCAAAAATTATCTTCCATGTTTCCATTAAACCGTTACAGAGTGCAAAAATTAACATTTTTAGATAAAATAGATAGCATTAAATGACGAATCTTAAAGATATGATGTGACTAGCCAGCGTATTTTGTTCAGGGTTCTGTTGCAAGAAAGTAACAAAAATCTGAAGTAGTATATAAATATTAATAATATATTAGCGCCATAATATGACGCATCAGATTCACCTATCCAACAACCTGTGGTTAAGACAGGTTGGACCCGTCAAATAAATTTCAAAAAGATAAAGAAAGCCCCATGATTAACCTTGAACGTGAGCAAGTGAAGATAACATCAATAAGAAAAGGTCCTGTCAGGTTAGGATGTAATATACAATGTTCATTAGTATTCGATAGTAAATACGCCATCAAATGTTGGTAAAGCTTAATTACTGTGAGGAAGATTAAAAAAATATATATACGTTGCCCACTCAGTTTCATAAGTATTTGACGAAGTTGATTAACCAGTATTTTCAAATTTCATGAATGCTAATTAAAAAAAACGACCTGTTAGAGAGACTCAAGCTGGCAGTGAACCAAGCCAGGATGTTTTAAAAGTAAAATAATAAAAAGACGTTAAATCTTCTTCAAACGATATATAGGGAGGGGTAAAAATGCAAAAAAAATAGAAGTTAACTTGCTTAAGTGGGAGTTTCAATGTTAAAAAAAAAAAAAAAAAAAAAAAAAAAAAAAACATTCGGAGGTCAGACTGGACATATTACTACCATTTCAAAAGTGATAAAAGATGTCACGGCCGGGCTTATTGGTTTGATAAGTAAATTCCTTTGCTAATTAGAAAGAAAAAAAGCCACTAAAGATATCCCAAAAAGGAGAATCTATTTGCATTCCATCGAGACATTTTTTTTTAAAACAAACCCTAATGGAAAAAGTCTACATTTGCTACTGTAAAAACCTGAAACAGGTGATAAATTGAATAAATATTTAGAGGGATAGAAAGATGACATAAGAAACTGACCAACCTTTATCTAAATGTGTTATTAATGGCCTCTGTGGTCTAGAGGTGACTGGATAAATATCTATTTTTTCACCTCCCTTTACTTGTTTTTAAGAAACTGGAATTAGGAGCCCAATTCATGAGAAAATCGTCAATCAATAAAACAGGTTACTATTATACCAATCAAGCTTTTCATTTGATTGCTGAAAATATGTATATTTGCAAGTGGATGTGGGATGGGTGCAAGGATAGCAATTCGATAAATGAAACCGCCTCCAAAGATTTTTGGAATATACAATCCAAATTTCACCAAATAAGATGAAAAAAAAATCTAGAAACAAGTTGATGCATTTTAAATAAATTGTAAGTTTGTGTTGGCGTTTACTGGACACAAACACTGTCAAAGTTAATTATTGGAGCTGTCAGTATGAGGAGCCAAACATTAGAATTTCAAACATAATACAGATTTCTTTTTTCAACACAAATACTGTTAGAAAAAAATATTCATTATTGTTTAACAGTCATGAAATCACGTGTTTGTATTCATAGTTTGTATTTCACTCCTGATGGCGCACCCCTTTTAGAAATATGTTCCGACTATATACCAGAGCGCGTTTTTACATAAATATTCAGATGGTTGGAACAGTAAATACAACTAAAAAAGGGAACCTTTCTTGCAGAATTTAAAATATTCATTTTACTAAAAAAGTGGACCACTTTAGTAGAAATAATCCAATTAGTCAGGGTAATAATGAATTTAAAACTGATGTTGTTATTTCTGTTAATGATATGACGACATTTTGTTAATTATGCCAAAAATTTGTCATATGTGCTATAATAATTATAATAGAATTAAAACAAATTTTATACTAATCGAAATAATTTGAGTACTTAAATAAAAGCACCATCTAATGAAGCTTAAAAAACAAGATCATCTATTTGGAAAAAAAAATAAAATAGGGTATTGTGTTTGTTTCCCAAAAAAGTAAGATAACCCAATTTCCAAGTGTAAAGTAGGGCAGGGACAAGTATGTAATTTATAATTAGTGAATAATATAAATCTGTAGGTATACTAATCTGTGCAGGCTTAATGTCAGAAAAGGGACTAGAGGGGTGCAAGGCCAACTAGTCGTGATGACCAGCACTTTCACAACAACACATTATTTTATAAAATGAGGGTTATCACATGTTTGGTAAAAAAATTAAAAAAAATAATAATAAATGATATACAGTATTAAGTGCACGTTTAAAGATTCCCCGGGATGATTAAGTGAAATTGCGATTGAACATTTTCATAGTGTCATAAAGAGCAAGGGATCAAGTTGAACACATAATAGGAATTAATTAACGAACGTTTTTCACGAAACACGGTTCTAGGTGGACAAGTAGAAAAATGGTGAAAAAAATAAACTAGGAGTGCTCAAGGTGAATACGTGTAATATTAATACACCGTTTGCAAAAGCATGTTACTTATTCTACGCCCAAATAAAAATGCACATAGAGTTCTTAGTTATACATGCAGAGCAATTCAGAAAATATGAAACCCGTTATAAGCGTGGGAACCAAATCATCCTTATATTTTACTACGTAATAGAACCAAAATAAACAATAAATAAAGATAAATCTAAACGGCTAACAAATTGTTTCATTATAAGAAATGTTCGAAGGAACCATTTCTGGTAATGTAACGTATAGAAACTCGTATCCGAAAACCTACTATCAAATCTGTGCTATCCTTGTTGGACCAATGAAATGTTGATTGAATTTATTAAAAATTCATTAACTCCAAAATTAATACTCTCAATTTCCATAAGTCAAGACTCAAAATGCACTTAATTCGACACAGAAAAAAACCTTTTCAGTACTTTTTGAAATTTTCAATAAACAAACATTACAATTATAAAATAACATCATAAACTTTAAATGAAATGACGTAAAGCTCACTTTCAGCTGTTTTGAACAATTTCGTTTCCCATTAAGACTGAAAAAACTAGTCTTGTGCAGTTTTTTCCCGCGTTACCATAATTGCTGAATTTGGTAGAAGGAATATTATATTTACCCTTGAAAAAGTTAATTTGTTTATTGAAAATTTAAAAAAGTGCTGAAAAGGTGTTTTGTGTAAAATTAAATGCATTTTAGGCAAGCATATAGTCTTTCTATTAATTCTTCTCTATAAACAAAGAATAATGGAAAACCAGTATTTTAGAATAAAAAATATCATATATACATCTGTATACAAGCTTAAACTGCACTGATTTCTGCGAATGTGATGTATCATTTACCTTCACAAAAGTTTAGGTAAAACAAGACCTTACATCATCAAAAATTGCCGTATCATTGGTAATTGCCGTATTATATAGCTGTGAAGGTAGACTTTGGTTAAACCAGGATATAAAAGTTTTTACAACGTGTCATTTACATGCCTCTGTGTAAATTACAACTTTGAAAAGTACTGTGTTGTGCGAAAAAAAGCATTTTCCAATTTCGTTTCAATTTTAGAAAGAGAGTATCAAAGTTAACTAACTAACTATGACTCAGTTAAAAGTACAGAGATGGAAAATGCCTCAATATGGCGATATATCCATTTGGTGAATATACCGACAAAAAAGGGCCTAAACGTCACGAAAAGTGAACGTCACGGAAACGCTTAGCTTCTACTCTCGCATCCAACCGGAAGTTAATCGTTAACAAATGGAAACTATTGCATAAAATCATATAAGAAGTTGTACTTCTACCGTGCGAGTCTCATACATATATTTATTATTAAAACATTGTTGAAAATGTTCTGAATGTCTTTGAACACTGAAAGTTTTCATATCTTCTAATCAATCAACATCATCCACATATAATAGTTGAATTTTAAACTCTTAAACAACTTTCATTTTTAGTGTGACATTAAATTATGGCCTAGAACTAACGATGATTTAACCAAGTTGTTTTTGTTTAATTATTTCTAAAAAAAATGCTTTTAAATAGAATTAATTCTGAAATATAACTACATTTACCTGAATAATAATTATTTAAGGGTAGTATAGTGCTACAACTGTCTTATAGTACCCAAGTTTAAATTTAAAAAATAACATGATTAACTAAAGGTGAAAATGTGCATTTGAAATGTATGTATAAAAAAAGCAAACAAATATTTATAGAATTTTGTGTGTCTTACAGAATGCATCAAGGATTGTGACCTCACATCAAGAACCACAAAGATGCCGTTTAGAAATTTTCACCGAAAACTAAAGACACTGAAAGTAGACGTGACCAAAGTCAACAGCCTGAAGTAAACAACCAATAATGAGGGCTCAATTAATGAAAAAAATCATCCTTTGGAGCCTCTGCCATATTATATTTGGCTGGTATTGTGTGTACGGAGATCCAAGTGAAGCCATCATTGAATGTCCAGAACAGGGCTGGACATGCCATCAACAGTCTAATAAGAGGACAGCAACATCAACACTTCAAGGGTTCGAGGGAGTTATTGTAACCCATGAAGGTTTTCCACGATCAACTGTTAGCATATTTTGCAGTGGTTATACGGGAAATCAACTACATTTTCCAAGAGGACTTCTTAAACAATTTACGTGGCAATCGGTCAAGAACTATCGATTTGATCAATGTCCTCCTCCTCAGAACATTACATTTGCAGAAATTCTAGACGGCCATGAAATCGAGACACTGCGATGGAAATCCGCCACACCCATTGGCGATTCTCTCGATGCCCGCATCTTTCATGGACTTAGTGGGTTACAGTCCTTGAATTTAGCCGATTGTGGTTTAACATCTTTGCCGCAAGACTTTTCACACTTATTTACGAATCTTAGCTGGCTCAGACTTAACTACAATAACTTTTCTGATCTACATCATGACACATTTGCAGCCTTCAAGGCACTCACGTTTTTGGAACTCAGTAACAACAATATAAATGAACTGACAAACTCCTTTAAAGGGTTGAAAAAGTTGCAAAAAATATTCCTTTACCACAACCAGATTACGCAGATATCTCGGATGTTCTTAGCATCAATGCCATCAATAGAAATCATAGATCTGCAAGATAATCAAATAACAAGCTTGCCATTTGATTTACTATACGATGTCCCCTCCCTAAAAACACTGAGATTGTTCAAGAACCGTCTGCAAGGAATACCGCCAAATTTTCTGCAATTTCAGAATCAACTGATTGAACTTGACATTTCCGATAATCCACAAATAAATTCCTTACCACCCACATTGCTTCACAATTTAACAACTCTCTCAAAGCTAAACATTAACCGTTGCAACTTACACAAGATACCCACTACCTTTTTCCAGAGTAAGATGCTGTCTTCCTTGAGCAACTTACAACTAGATCACAATGAGATAGATGAATTAGAACCTGGAGTATTTGGAGAGCTAAGGAATTTGCTAACACTTGATCTTAGTTACAACAACTTAAAAACGCTAGGCAGGGATTCTCTGGGACCACTTCGTAAGTTAACCCTCTTACAGTTGAGACGTAACCAACTGTCATCGATTGACCCTTTAGCTTTCTTTGGATTACGTGAGCTGATATTCATGGATTTAAGTATGAACAATCTAACAACCATCCCAGAGGATGCTTTAGAGCCAATTGAAAAGTTAGAAGAGCTAAACCTTAGAAACAACAGTTTGTCCTATTCTGAATTCACAAAAAACCCTTTCACATTAGCCAATACCATACGAGCAATTGATTTGTCCTACAATAAACTAAAGGGCCTGCCAATTGCTTGGCTGCGGGAATCAGTTTATCTTAAAAAACTCAACCTTAGTCATAACCAGTTTGAATACTTCAATGCAAACGAATGCGAGCCAGTCAGCGATAATGTCATAATTTATCTTGACAACAACAACATCACAAATGCAACTATAAATATATATGTGTCCGATTTTCTGGCAGTGCAACAAAGCAATGAAGATGTGCGAGTGGACACCCCATTAGTGGTGCTAGGACACAACCCGTTCATCTGCGATTGCCACGCGGACAATCTCTTACATTATCACTGGCACCAGAGCAGACGCCGGTACCCATTTATGATCGACTTGAGTAATTTACAATGTTCATCTCCGTCGTCATTAGCTGGCAGAGAAGTTGCTACGGTGAAGCTGGAAGACCTGCAGTGCGAGATTCACGAGGATTGCCCTCCTCCTTGCAAATGCGTACGACACGCGCTCGGAAATGTCGTTGAAGTTGACTGCAGCAATGAGAACTTAACAGAACCACCCCTTAAAGTTCCATTCAACACCAGTGTGTTGCATTTTAAAAACAATCAAATGACTACATTATTGGGTTTCGAAAAGCCGCACTGGGCAAACCTCAAGGAGCTTAATCTCAGCAACAATAAAATCAGATTAATGGACGCAAATTTGTTGCCAAGGAATGTAAATGTTCTGGACTTGCAACAAAATCTCTTGAGCAACATCACCCCGGCCAATTTGCAATTGCTTGATGAGCGACCCCAAATGAAAGTATTGTTGCAAGAAAACCCATGGGTCTGCAATTGTGATGCGAAGGATTTTAAACTCTGGTTAAACGAAAATGTACTAAGAGTTGGAAACGTGTCAAATATTTTGTGCAACGTCACAGATCACCCCGTCTACATGGACGACGTGTGCCCCCTCCCACCCATAAACACCAAAGCAATTCTGGTGGGAGCAACAGTGATTAGTTTAGTGCTCGCTATAGGATTGGCAACCACGGGCATCGGATATTATCGTTATCGGCATGAAATAAAAGTGTGGTTGTACTCCCATAGGTGGTGCATGTGGTTCGTGACGGAACACGAGGTGGATCGGGACAAAACCTACGACGCCTTTATATCCTTCTCGCAAGAAGATGCGGAGTTTGTGGCTTCGCATTTGCTTCCGGGACTGGAAAGCGAGGAGCCAACATACAAGGTGTGCATACATCACCGTGACTGGCTAGCTGGAGAATGGATCCCAGATCAAATTGTGCGATCTGTGCAGGACAGCCGCCGTACCATAGTGATACTATCGAAAAACTTTATTCGCAGTGTATGGGGACGGTTGGAATTTAAAGCTGCCCACCATCAAGCACTTCAGGACAGGATGAACAGAATCATAATCGTCGTGATTGGCGATGTACCCGCCTCTTCGGAGATGGACCCTGAACTTAAAATGTACGTGAAATTCAACACGTATCTGAAATGGGACGACCCTTGGTTTTGGCAAAAACTGCGTTACGCCATGCCACACAGCCCACTGTGCATACCGCCTAAGAGATCAACGACGATCAACCATTTGTCCACAACCGTCACAGATCAACCGAGAATACCCATGTCGTGCATAGGCACCTCTATCACAAATAACATTTCCGACGATAAACTGGAACTAGTCTGCACATAAGAGAATGTATCTGACAAGTGCATTATTTCGTCTCTGCAACTGCACTCACATTTTATAGACGTTTTAAAATAAACAGATGGCGACTAACAATTAATTACTTTGGATTGTATAATTAATGTTGTCATTTTAGTGTTACTAATGACACGCAAGGTGACAAAGAGTAATAACAAACAAGAAAAACAGCAAACGTTTTGGTATAACTAATGCAAACATTTTTAAGATTTGTTGACCGTTAATTAATGAAGATTTCATTTAAGCTAACTCATTTCAAATAAGTAATTCTTTAAAAAAAAGCGGAAATAAATTGACTAAATTTTTGTATTAACTGCTAAAATGGGAGTTGATAACCTGGCTTGTGACTGACAATTTTTATCACAAACAAACTTTAGGCGCCATTGCTTAACTTGAAAAACGTATCATATAATTTGTGAATGTCTGTAGAGCATGTACAAATTTTGTTTATTTTTGTGAATAAAAATTATTAGAACCATTCATTATTATTGTATAAGTTTTCTGTCCTGTATATATAAACAGTAGTTTTAAAAAATTGTCTATTTTGTTCTCATTAATGCCAGGTGCAGTAAGGTTTGAAGTACGTTACTTTTAAACATAGTCAAAAATTAGCATTTAAATTAAAGTAAATAAACGTTTTTTCCTACCTCTAACAGCTCAGGTCTTCCCGGTCCCGCATTTAAATCGCAAATAAATAATATTGATGAAAATCGATTGACGGCTCCTGTTAAATAGAAAGAGAATTAATCTTTCGTGTTCAGCACATCTCATAGCTAGAAGTATCTAACCATTACATTACTTTAACAAATACACATGCCAGCTCCCAAGAATTATCAACTCCATGACTAACAACAGTTATCTTTGAAGACAATCATTCATATTTTAATAGTGCAAGACAATTATTACTACCTACCCAATGAGAAACATGGATCACCATCTCTGTAGGAAACCTTGAGAATCTGGCTATCATATATAAATGTTCTAGATGTGGATGTTCCCCAAGATTCTTGCTTTCCATTAGTGTCCAGACATATTCCAGCTGAAGCACATGGTCCCTCCTTAGCCACGGAACCACACAAACTAATGGTGAATGTACCTCGCCCACTTTTCACCTGTAATATAAAAATGTAGTAAGTACCCTTCACCAGACTTCAATTAAATGCAATCTTAAAAAACTAAACATTGATAGTTGTTTTTGTGATAATGAAACTAGCCTACCTCATGACGATCAGGTGAAAGCACAAACAATTGAGTCAAATCGAAATTCTTTTGATTCCTCCTATCAAAAAATGAGCAATTTGGAGATACATATCCATGAGTGACTGATGGACAAACAACATTTGTTGGCCATTCGAAGATGTATGTGCATTCTGGTGTCACCTCCACCATTTGCAGCATGCCCTACATAAGTAAAAAAAATTTTTGACAACAATATTTTGAAAATGATTCAATCATGGGTCACACAAGAAAAATTACAGTTGCGGCTTACCTGAATAAAGCGATCATTACATTTGAAAATAATTCGGCTTGATGCATTCAATTGTTCGTTAAATGGGCATGGAGAGCCACCGACATATTCTAAAATTATATGTCCCTGAGCATCAACGGTAGGAGGTTTCTCTGCATGTCCTAAGCTCTGGAAATAAATATGGAGTGTAATTTGTTTAATATGACTTGAAAATGCATGTAGTTGGAAATATTTCAAAAGCATGAGGGGTACGACCCTCTACCATTTAGCATTTGTTTGGTTTTATTGAGGGTGCAGGGTTGAATGGAATTAAACGTAACAAACTTACAGAAGCCACGAGAGTCGAGTAATTTATGCGACATGCTGCTGCCTCCGATGGACACAGTGGATTGTGAAGTTGATTAAGTGGTCGACATACATTAAGCAAGTATGTTGCCGAATCACTTTCATCGCTGCTGAAAGCTAAATGATGACTGCCATAATCTCCAATATGGCTCAGATCAATGATTTCGTTGTCGACTTCTATGCTACAGTGAATCTAAGTAATAATCAATACTTTAAATAAGAATAACTCTAACGTAAATATGCACTTAAAAAGTACCCTTAAACATTCTTAATGCCCCAAAGTTAAGAGATTACACACCTGCTTTTCACATGCCAAATCCGTATGCCATTCAAACAAGTACAAGCAACCATTTAATCCCACAAAGGCAGGACTCAATTTATCCTTTCCACACACAAAAGTGATGACTGTAGCCCACACATCGCTCCCGATTTGATGTGGACAAGGTTCCCAATTAGTGTAATTCAGCAGAAGAACACCATTGCGGTAATGCAACTTTGAATTAGCTTCACCGGCATTATAGTATGTAGAGTTGCATGTTAAAACTTGCTGGCAAGAACCTTCAATTGGAAAATTGTTAAATTTGTCAATGCTTATTTAACGAAGCCAATAAGCAACATAATGGGAAGACAAAGAAATTATACAAATTAAAAGTAAAATATATGGTAAGGAATGATTTTATCAGAATCTGTCAAACATATATAAACGGAATCTCCTGCAGAAATTTCTGAAAATCACAGTCAGAATAACCAAACTAAGTTTTGAGCGCAACAAGCTTTCTAAATTCCTTGTGTATACTTGCACAAAGAATACGTAAAATGCTATGCAGCTCAATGAAAAATTTCTATACAGGAAGTCAGTATCTATACATGCAGATTAGAGTATACGATTAAATGTTGACAAGAAGAACGACAGTCTACCTATTCGTAAATATCATGCAGTAGTTTAACAAAACTTAGCAAAATTAAAATTTTTATCCAACACAAAGTTCACAAACACTTAAAACCGGAAAAACGTACGCACAGCAATAGCAAGTTATATGAAAACAAGTACTCACCAACATCCGGGCCGCATGGATTGTTACGAGCTCCTTCGCAAACTCCCAACGTGAATCTGTATTCGACTGATTCCACTACGTACGATGTATTCTTCAAAATGTTCAAGTCAAATTTGTATCCTTAATTGCCAAAGTTGAAAAAATCAGATAATCGAGCATATTTTTTCATCAACAACAAAATCAACTCCATGTAAATTGAAATTTTTTAAATTACCTGTATTCGGATTCATTGTAGTACAGTCACCCCCAACGGTGTCCTCTTGAATAATAGGACATGCAGCCGAGGTATACCACACAAATCGATATTCACAGTCCTCACTCGATAAAAACAAAGGACTTCCCTCCTGCAGAAGCAAAAAAAACACAAAATTCAAATTACCTAACCCAATTCAAATTACCTAAGTACCAATGACAACATGCAAAAATCGTTGTTAATAAGTAAAGAATGGAAAACGATTTAATTGCGATTAATGATATATACTACATACCTCTATAAAAGAGCTGCAGTAAAATTCAATTACAGCCTTTTTATGCAATGTCGATATATTAGGATTTTGGCATAATTCTCCCATATCGTACACAATTTTCAAAACTCCATTTTCCATAAAAGGTCCATTGCCAACCTCGCCAATGCTTGAATATCTAAAAAGAAGATCATTACAATAATTTTAAATTGTGATAAAGTAATGTGGCCTTCAAAAATAAATCCACTGCTTCTGTATTAAACATACTTTTTTTCTAGATTCGCTTCGGAGATGTTTACTTCACAAACGCCTGCTCCATAATGGCACTGTGCATCTATGCATTTTTTGAAAATTATGGAAGTTATAACTTTTGTACGCTGAAGCATCATAGGATAAACGGAAGCGATGATTGAGAATTTACCTTTTCCGTGTACCACCGAACGGCAAACGTTAATCAAATATTTATATTTCCCATCATTTGTTACCGATTCATGATTGCTGTTTAGCAGAGTCAATCTGCTTAAATCGTAAAGGGTATTGTTTGGTCCAAATGCCCTGCAGGTGCTGTCCTGGAAATTTTAAAACCCAAACTCTTAACCTAAATTTATACATTTTGCTTTCCTATTTTACAACATTTGAAAATCGTACCTTAAAACTTCTACAGGCAAATGAAGTCTTCCAAGAAAGCAAATACAAACCATCAACTGATGATGCATCAGACAGTACAGGACCTTGCTTCCCAGTTGTAGAATAGTCACATACAAAGTTAATTAACACAAGGAAATGTGCACCAACAGATGCCATGGTAATTTCACCGCGATCATAACTAAGTTCATTGGAAAAATTTCCTGTTTGTAAAGAAAAATCTCAACATTAAGAAAACTTAAGGTAAATTTTGTAGTTGTCATTTTTTTAACGTCCTTACCAGAGCTGACCATTTGGCCATTTGTTTCCATGCACACGCCAGCTTGCTTATTTCCACCACAATCAAAATTAAGTGGTGAACATATGTTAATTTTGAAAGTAGCATTTCCATGCTGTAAAATATATCCACTGGTATTCGAAAGCTTGTTGAAATCAAATATAAAGTTGTACACAGGATCAGAAACTTGGCAGTTTTTTCCGAATGATTGCTAAAAATATTAAAACTCAGAATTAAAATCAGAATGTCAGTAGTTTACACCAATGGTATTCAAACTGTGCTCTGCACAACTCCAGTGGTTTTGTCCAATGTTTTCCGTAATTCCATGCTTTATGTCTGAATTTGAATTCCGTTGTAAAGTACGGCCGTTATACGGCCTTTCGCTATAACGGCATTTTTTCGATGGAAATGTTTCGATATAACGGCCAAAAAAGATGCTGTAATTAAACAAAGTGGCCAAAAAATGTGATAAATTACCCCAATTTGCACAAACAAGGCCGGATTTGGCTAGCAATAAAATAACTTATGGGTTTCACTTAGTTTAAGAAGGAAAAAAAAATGAAAATCACAATGTAGAAAAAATTGATTTGTTATATGGCTTTTTCCCTTTAAGGCCAACTTTTCCGGAACGCATCTAGGCCGTAAAGCGCAGTATGGGTGTATTATTTATTGTTTTAAAAAGTGTAAGAAGTTTGAACTCCACTGATGACCTGAATAATACGTAGCATAAAATAGAAAAGATCTTACTTTTAAAGGACAAGCATCTGGCGTTTCCCATGAAAATATATATTCACATTGTGCATTCTCTTCAATGAAACGTGGTCCTTCCTACATGTATCAATATTTTTGGTTAATAAAAGTCTAGACTAATTTTCAATTAAAATAAAATGCAACAAAATGATACTTTCCTGCTTTTCTGAGCACATAAAATCAATAGTAGTTTTACGATAAAATTGACCGTTATTGCAGGTATCGCCATTCAGGTACTTGAGAGTAACTGTATTCTCTCCACTGACGCTCATTTGCGGTCTACTTTGAACGTGCCCCAGACTCCACGTTTCACCGGTGATTACATCCTTCTCACAAGCTCCAACTGCCCCACCTTTTTGCAGGACAATTACACACAAAAAACATGAGCAATTTCAAACATTTTCAGCAAGAAAGTTTAGAAATGTTAAACTTACGTGAGCAATTGGAATCTGAAGATTCTTTCACGCTGCGGCAGACGTTAATGTGATAAACGGTGTTTTGTTTTCCAGGTCGCGGATCCCGCACTTCCCAATGACCGGAGCTGTAACTCAAACCTGAAAGATCGTAAATGTTGCCACGTCCATTGCGGTAAATACATTCGACTTCCTTAGGAGGACAAACGATAGCAGTCTCGTATTCGAAAAAGAAAACTCTGCCCTCGCGATGGACAAAAGTTGGTTTCGCAGACTCTAGATTCCTATGACAGAGGAAAGTTATCTCAATTTGATAGTCCGGCTGGGCTATAAAGAAACAATTGGAAAAAAATAAATTTAATAATCACATTATATGATAGCCGAGAATAATCATAAATTAAAATTCACGAATAAACATGAACTATTTTCATAAGTAAAACAAAGAAGCGTAACTTCCTACCTGTGGAAATATTTACAGGTCCATCAAAATGAACGGAAATTGCGCCCTCTTTAGAGATTCTCAGCCTTCGAGATTCACTTAGACCCAGTATCACTGATTGCTTGCCGTTTCTCAGTTTCCCACATGCAGAAATAGCTGCTACTTCACCAGGATTCCGGTCTCCACATTCGGTAGGACTCAAATTTCCACAAATGCTAATTTCAAAGCTCTGAAATAAATACGAAAAAATGACCTTTACAGCAAAAGTCTACGGCGATTTCATAAAAAATCTGGTAAATGCATTTTGTGTACCTGGAATTGCATGGGGCGTTTAACAGGAATATGAAATATGGATGGAAGTGAATCAAAACTATATGTAAATTTGGAGTTTGGGTCTATCAAAGCACAACTGTTAGAAACTTCTGCATCATGTAATGGGCAAGCAGCATGTGTGGTCCATTCAAACATGTACTGACAGTTAGTATCACGCAAAAATTTCAGACTCTAGATATAAAGAAAATATCGAATAATAAAGCCATAAAAAGAAAAGAAACCAAGTTTACAATTTGCAAGCATAACGCTTCTACCTCACTTTTCTTGAGTACAGGGCCATCTGTGCACATGAAATAAATAACTGTGGTGTAATTCTGGCCTTTTCTACCAGTCAAACATGGCTGACCAGAAGTATAGTTTAAGATTAGTTGTCCATCTCGGACAAAAGGACTATATTCCGATTTCCCAAGATTAGATCTAAAAGATTTTTCCTATATAAATTAAAAAATACAGAACAATAAGTAAAAAAAAAAATGCACCGATATATTAGAAGATCTAGGAAATATTCTTACAATTCCATTTTCAAACGAAGTTGCACACACTGATGCACGATTGTCGCATTTGTCCTCATCGATAGCAGTGAATGCTAGCCTACGACATACATTTAAATAGAACTTTCGACTACTATGGAGGTCATGAATTTCCCAATCGTCTTGCCCTGGGTTACGTGTCAGTCTAACAAAGAAATGCATTTTATTAAAAAAACTGATGTCTCAAAGAGCATCGAGATATGAAAAAACCATCCTTACCTTGACAAATCATACTGATTTTGTGTTATTTTATCAACATAAACACAGGGGACTATGCGCGGTGGACACACAAATACAGTTTCCCATTTAAAACTGAAAATAAAATTTAAAAAATTGATGAACAACTATTAAAAAAAAACATTTAATGGATCCAAAAAAATATTCATTTGTACCTGTAAACCTGGTTAGCCTCCTCTATGAAAATAGGCTTTCCTATTCCGGCATTCAAATTACACAGAAAAGCAATTATGGTTTGTCTTGGAGTATGTTTTTTGTCATTGTAAGGTGTCCCATCAGTGAACGTGATGTTAACCATGCCATTATAATACATCAGTTTATCAGAAACTTTGCCCAAAATCCACTTTTTGGTACTGAAAATTCATCGCAGCATTAGATTTTGCATTAATTAGCATAACTTAGCAACAGATGAAAAAAAATAGCTAAAACTTGCGCATTTTTGTTATCCACTTGGCAAGCAGCCACACTGCCATTATTTTGTGAGCATGGTGTTTCTTTTAAATTACCACATATATTTAAAAAGAAGCTATATTTTTCTGTTGTAATGTTATGGTAGTTGCTGCTCTGCAGTGGTGTTAAGTCCAACAACCCCAATGATGGATGTTTAATTTGACAATTATTTCCTTCAACAGCAGCTTGAACACATGCTGTAGCCGTAGGCCACTCAAATTCTAAGAAACACCCATCCTCTGATGCGTGGACCAATCGTGGGCCAAGATTTGTCACTCCTACAATAAAAAAATAAAAATAAAAACGAATTCAAACCATTCTAAGAGTTAGTTGGCTGTTTGATATAAACGTTTTCAAAACGAATGTCACGACAAGAGAAGATTCACATATTAATAATCTATAACAGATTTAGCAAGTCACCGAGTTTAAGCAAAGTGTAAAAGAAAAACTTACCA
Source organism: Julus scanicus (assembly GCA_034698625.1). Classification (NCBI taxonomy): domain Eukaryota; kingdom Metazoa; phylum Arthropoda; class Diplopoda; order Julida; family Julidae; genus Julus; species Julus scanicus. The sequence goes on along the minus strand of JAQGBW010000222.1, from coordinate 16,280 downwards.
GGCTGGCAAACAAATCGAATAACAGATTCTCTAGTTATATTGCCAGTGGCGGAACAGGGCTCAAAACTAATATAACGCAACAGTATATCTTTTGTTTCTGAATCAACAGTTGGTTGTGAGGAATACTGTCCAAAATCATGAATAGTGCCATCATTATCTAAATAATATAACGAGAATTTAAAATAAAACAAGATTTTTAACTTTGGTCTTAACTAGTGTAGATTTAAAATTAGGAATTACCTTTTACGCATACTGAGCTGTCAACAGAGCAATTTCCTTTATCAGCGATTTGGGGCACAGGCCCACAAACGTTAATATAAATTTGGGAAGGACCACGTTTATTGTGGCTATCAGCAAGTACTTGCCAAGCAGTTTCATCTGAGTAAAAAATAAGCACCATTAATTAAGTCACTTTAACGCTTGATTAAAATTAAAGCATAACATATCTCAGGAAAATAGCCATGAATATATATACCTTGTGCTTTAGTCAAAGAAGTGAGATCAAAGATGTTTTCCCCATCACTGGCATAGCAAATGTTTTTTTCTCTCCGCTCGACACACACAGATCTAGTCCTCCACGTGAAAAACGTAATGCAGTCTTCCTCGTGAAGAAAAAGTGGGGTACCGTTATCATAATCATTATTGGGGTCGCATTCAAAAATGATGATGACTGAATGTGGTTTGTCAGCAGATTTATTCTTTTCACATACACTACCACTACCAAAGGAAAGTATCACATGGTTATCCGAATATCTGAAATTATTTATTAATAACAAAAATAATTACAACGAGAATATTCCGTAAAGAAATGCCACGCAATAACCAAGCAGTTAGGCTTACCTTAATGTCTGATTAACATTGGTTCCAACAATAATACCTTGATAGTCATCAATGCTCTTTCGACAAACTCTTGTCGACGGACTTGTGGAATTTGCACAACTGTAATTGGGCTGTATAGTATTACACAGTCCAAAATAGAAATCGTATATTTTTCCATTAATTATGCCAATAGCATGATGAGGCATGTCTGTATACAAACAAATTTGCATAAGTTAAACATCGAGCTTAAAACAAACTTTAAAAATGCCTATGATTTTATCTCGTTGTGATCATACCATTATTCGCAACAATTAAATGTGAAACGTCAATTTTAATTCCATCAATGCTGCTAACTAGTGTGCATCCATCTTTAGATTCAATTTGCTGAATTGGACAGGCACTGAGAACATGCCACTCCACTTGATAATGACAGTTGCTGTTTGACAAAATAACTGGCAGCTGATCCTGTAATAGGAAACCGTCAATATACTTTATAAACTTTAACAAAAAAAGTGCCAATCCGGTATTGTCATGAGTAACAATCTTTGCCAATTCATTAGTCTCTGTATACATACAAAGGGGAAAAAATGACCTTAAAGGTGAGCAAGTGAATGGGGGTTTTAGCGTGCATGGGCAACTGAGGGGGAAAGCAGACCTTAAAGCGGAATCTTAGATTGCAAAAGATCGAGTGCTGCATAAAGTGGTGTTTTTTCAAATAGATACATACATTCTTGGACATGCTTACGTAGTAATGTGTACTTAGTGGTGCATGCAAACTTACCAATCCACTGCTGGGGCAAACAAAAGTTATTGTAGTCTTGGGATGTGTATTGCATTCTGGAGGTAGTTGTTCACCATCATGATAGTAAACCAGCTGCAAATTTTTATCTTTTGTATAAATCAATGGCTCTCTTATGTCCCCAAAACTTAGTGAATCGTTTCCAATCTTCTGACAAGCCCCAGCTCCAGGTGGACAACCAACTGTCCAAAAATCTTAAAATCAAACAATTTTAAATAAATATTTTACATAGAAAAAACGGATGAAAAAAAAAGACTTCCCCTTCTCCATATTACCTGTAGCAATATCTGAGCACACATTGATGTAAAAATTAATAGCTTCCTCCTGAGATTTGATCAAATATCCTCCTTTATACATAATCAAATGACTTAGATCATATTTTCTTCCAAGATCATCATATGTATAGCAAGGCACTTCTTTTCTCTTTAAGGCCCGGTGACAAGCGACTGAAGTTTCCCATAGCAAATATGTGGTACACTCATTTGTTCCAATTATATTTGGAGATCCCTAAAAACGAGTTTTAAAACCACCACATGAAGAATGAAATCTAAAATTACCAGTAATTGAACTCATGCATAAAAGTAATATGCCATTTTGTTACCAAGTTATCAGAACATTTGAAATTTATAAGTGTCCGGTATGTGCCACCTTCAGGACAAGATCCCCCTTTGAATTTCAGCCAAAATCCATTATCGTCTGTATCTTTATCAGCTTGTAAAATTGGTTCATAATTTCCTAGATTTGCTGTCGATGATACATTTCCATTCTTTTCTATTTGACAAATAGAACTATTTGCACACGAATCGCCTATCCCCAATGGCGAACATAAACTTAGTTTATATTCGACTAAATAGGAACCTCTTTTTTGGGTAATATTCCAAACAAAACTGAAAAAAATAAAACATTTTAGATGCAATTTTCATAAATGTTGTCAACTCAATTTTAATCTGCAATAATTATCACTCTAAAGACATTTTAAACTTGACTCCTTTGGCTTCTGCTACATTTCGTTCACAATATTAAAACGAATGCTAATGTGAAGCAATTTAATTACAATACGGATAGCCAATTGGCGCCCATCAGTTTCCTAGCAACAGGTTTTTGCAGTTTAATCAATATTAAAAACAAATATACATTTATGCAAGCTACAATGACACTACGAAATGCAACAAGAGTTTAGAAGAGATGGAACATGTCTATTCTGGCAACCTTCAGGAAGAAAACATTATGAATGAAAACCGCAAAAAAACACAACTAATGCAAATGCTTCCAGGGAGATTTTATTGTGCAATTGCAACTGGCAGTATCGACACTTTCGTCAGTAAACTTTGTATGCAAATGTAAACATATCGCACTAAATTTCCAAATATTTTAGCCTATAACAATTGGACAAGTTGTCATTTTTATTTGAAACTTGCTCAGACGCAACTGTAAATGAACAACTTTCAGCATTTACCATAAACTTCATGAACAAAGCTCAAACAGTAAATGTTTTATTTAAATTGCCATTACAGGTGGAATTTATTGATAAGATTTTGTTCTATAACGGCATTTATCGTTTATTATTCATCGTTCATACTCAATTGTCATTAGGTGACAGTAAAATGATTCATATAACAAATATTTCCTTGTCCTACCGGGCAATTACATAATACGCAAATAGCGGCAAAGTCGCAACAAAAAATAAAGTCATAAATCTGATGCGCATCAATCATTCGTATGCAAGTAATTACCTGCTTAAAGGCGTGAAGTCGAATTTACCACTTTCTATACTACATGAAGATGCAAATTCCAGATAATTGGAAACTACAATTAAGACGAATAATTTAAATTTACAACTCAATTTAAATAAACTTTTCGACGATATCGCCATTTTGTCCATCCAAAATGTACGGAAACCGACAACGACCCTGCTCGGAACGCTACTTTAAACAAGGATCCTAGGTCGAGGTTTTAGGTTTTTGTAACTACCCTTTAAGGACTCCGTAAATCACTCTGAACACGCTATTCAACTTGTGTGGTGACCCGGGAGAGAATACTCCATTTAAACAAATCTTGTTAGCATTTAATATGTCTTCTCGTTGTAATGGAAAGTTTATATCACAAAAAATTCGAAAAATTCGTTGGAAACCCGTACCTAAAGGCGCCATTCAGAAGCCTGATGTATTCGTCACTGGAAGTTGGCAAAACGAGGCATGTATCATGAACTTTACTTATCTCCTAATTTGATACAAATACCAGCTTTGAATGTGTTATTTTTGCCTCAACTCTCACTTTTACAGCCTAACTCAATAACAACTTGGCAGCGCATTCCACCAAATAACGAAGATGAGATGTTTGCTGAAAGTGATCCAAAGATGCTCCATAAAACTCCCCACAATGGAGACGTGACAGATATAAAAGTTAGACATTGTTAGCAAAGGCAAATTTAAATCCCTAATTCGACTATACTTTATGTGTGTAATGTGATTTTTCAGTATTTAAGTCACGATGCGTTCATTTCCTCTTCATCAACCGGGACAATTTCACTGTATAAACAAGCACAGAATAACGTGAGAAAAATAAGCTAATCGGTGCCTCTTCCAAACAAAAAAAAAGAACGTATTTGCAGTAATGGATGCGATTTTAATCAAATTGTTTTAGGAACCATTCTTACAAATGTCCTGGGAAAAAATGCATCATTTCCAAGCCAGATCGGCTCCGTGCACCGGATTAGGCAGCCACGGCGAAAACTTTGTGTCTGTAGGGGAAGATGGAAGCTTGATTCAGTACAGCTTAAAAAGGCGCGAACCTTTGCGACGAATTGGTTTGTTAAGATGCATTTATAATTTCGTTAATACCGAGGAGAAGTCAAAAAAATCTTATCAAATAAAAAAAAATTATTTCAGATGCAGATAGTGGCACGCTTACTGCCGTTTCTTACTTGAAGCAAAACGAAGTTATTACATCAAACACTCAAGGGCAGTTAGCATTATGGGACCTTCGAGGCCCTGAAGAACCAACAAAGATTCTGTCAATGTAATGGAAATAAGAGTTAAAATGATAATCACTGGCATGGTAGACTCTCAATCATTTCCTACAAGGGTTGGGGCAGCTTGATCCATGTTTTTATAATAAAATATAAAAAAAAAAGCTACCAAAATTCTTAAAAATAAAGTAGTTGGTAATCTGTTAAGGGGTTAATAGGGAGTCTACAACAAGTAATCCGAACAAAATGTTTATATTCTTTCACTTAAAACAAGACTAAAATTGCAAAGGACCACACATCTGAAATTCTTGATGTTAACCATATGCTGTTTTCAAACTTTGAAAACTAAGTATGTTTGGCTTACACATGTGCAGATTGTTTCAAATCATTGATGAATTTATTTGTAGAGGCGGCGAACTGACTTCGGTATTCTGCATGAGCCATCACCCGACTCGGCCATCCATATTGGCTTGTGGAAATGAAGATGGAACCCTTTGTATTTGGGACCTTCGCCAACATCAGTATCCAGCTACTGTCTTATCAGCACACAATGGGCCAGGTAATGGTCTCTTTACACTTTTTGCCATTTTAACACAAACTACATATATACAAATATGTTGATTTGCAAATTTGCCCTTCATCACATGTTAAAACTGAATGGTTGGAAATTTTAGTGCTGGAAATTAAATTTCATCCACTTTCTCCAAACCATTTATTCACCTGTTCAATGGATGGGATGATTTGGCATTGGGACAGTTCAGCTCTGGTTAACTCTACAATTTCTACACATCTGAAGGGAAGACATGCAGGTTTGATCAAAAGAATATGATCTCTAAAATCAAATTTGCATGGCATACAACATATTTACCTGTCTTTATTCCAAAATAGTTACAGAACAACCGGACGTTCTCTCGAGCCCATGGATAGAATGTGGTGCATCAAAGCATCACCTCGAAATCTGTTCTCTGCTGCCCTCCAGTAACAAACCCATCAATTCTTTGGACATACTCGACGACGTGCTCTTGTGTGGATCCGACAACGAAGCATTCTATATAATATCAAATTTAAAAATGTAATCTTGCTACATTTTAATTGTTTTTTTCTGGCCATAAAAACTGCAGCAATCGAACATGTTTGTTTAGCTTTGATTTCAATTTTTTAAACAGCGTTTACAGTTTCTATAAGTTTGAAATTTTTGAAATAAAACTTCTTAACATTGGAATGTAAGAAATGTTTATTGTCTGGAATATCAGAAACACCTTTGAAAAATCGGGAATGCCTGAATTTCCTGTTGTCAAATTTTGATTAATTGAAAAAATTTGAGTTTTAAACTTAGTTCTAACTTAATAGGAAAAAGGTTGTGTTCATTTGTAATGTATATTTCCAACAAATTTACTGGATACTGGTTAAAGTATTTGACAATTAAACACTAGGCATTTCTCAAATCCAATCAATTTCATTCAATCTTGTTTCTAAAAACTGACTTATCACATTTTTGGATTCATTTTAGAGCTACGCATGGCAATACTTAAGATTTTATGCTAGCTAGATATTTTTATTGAAGATAAAATTGCACAATACAAGCAAAAAAAAAGATAACATAAAATAACGAATTTCACGAAATCATGAAAATGGGTAGTGACCACAACCAAAGATGCTGGGCGTACCATCAAATAATTCTTAACGTGAACGTGGAAAGAAAACTGATGCTGACCATCAGAAAGCACGAGCTGAGAAGAATAGCACTACACAGAAAATGTACGAATCAAATCTTAATTTGATGGGAGAATTTCTTATCAAGCATTTCCTTGACTGGCATAAAACATCAATAGAAATGCTCCTAAAATGCCTACATTTTTACACCATGCCACGTTTTATGCACATTTAGTTACTATGAGGGAAGAGCTAGGTTAATTCCGTCAAAATGGTCTTTGAAATGGGGATTCTAGATATTATCCAAATTCAAAATTTAAAGTTTTTTTAAAAATTTTTTTTTTAACATTATAGCACATTATTCGGGGTGAACTTTGTTTTAAAAAACTGGTGATGTGCAACCAAAAAGAAACTCCCAAGATGTACTGTAGTAGTGTGTTCTAGGGAACTCCTGACTTGTACTGAAGGCAGTTATTTAAATGAGAAAGTTAATAATACTTTGCATGGGGTGAGCTACAAATGCAACTGTGTGCACTTCACATAGTAACTTACCCGAAACTGAAATGCTGCCAAGTTAAAAGAACCACAAGTAAAGTGGAACTCAGTACAGGTTATTCACGAGTTGGACTACCTTCAGTTGACTTCTGAACTTTGGACATAGACTTGAGAGCCTTTTCTCGCAACTTCCTTTCCAACTCCTCCATATTTTCAGCAGCACTGTCTGTCCCCTAAATACGTTCAACCAAGGGGTATATGAATACTTTGAACTGCTCCAAAAATAGCAAAACACTGTGCATACACACTACAATATATTTCAGTATATATATCTAGCACTGATCAAAATTAGTTATTAAATCACTGACGTGAACGTGTGCATATTAACTTTTTTGATGATTTCAACAGGGTTGTTAAATTAAAAAAACAGCTTCTATTTCAGCTTGTTCCCATTATCAATCCAAAATTAGCAAAAGCACGAGGCCTGAAGTATTATCTACAGGACGTTTGCCATATTAAATTTTACTATTTACCTCACGAAATGGCAAGGAAGGATAATGAGATCAGCTGATTTGAAACATCCACTGCAGACTTCGTTATAGATTGATGCCAAACGAAATGGGACCTAAAAAGGTCGCCCTTCCGAGAGGCAAAAAACCTGTGACCAGGAATGCAAATGATGTGCTCAAAATGCATAAAACAAACCATTTTATGCAATGTTCAATGTAACAACCCTGTTGAAAACGTCATCAAATGGATAAAATTCCACATAACTAAACCAAGAATGATTAAAGAACAATTTAAAACAATTAATACACAAAAAGACTTTTACTAAAAATGTTAACAAGAAACGAGTGTTTCAACCAAATGGGCGATACAATTAGGTGTCTAATATCACACTGATCCTACAACATGAAGTGGTACAACGTGAAGCAAAAATGCTCACACTGCAGAAATTGCTTAAAAATGGGATTAGCAATATGAAACTTCCTAAATGGTTTCTCTTCTAATTAACATTTTCAAAACGTCATTGCAAAAAAACTCATTCTTTTTTTAAGATTTTTACGAAACCTTACTAAACTAGCAGACTCACAAAAGTAAAATGTTAAGAGCTTAAGTCTGTCATACATTTGGAGGAAAGAATTTCCCCCAACTACAAATTAAGAAACAGTAACCACACAAGTTAAACCAATAACAGAAACACATCTTCAATACCACATGGGTGATACATTTGGCCTTTAGTACATCTCGTTTAAAAGGCAACATCGAGAATTCCCATCTCAGTTTTCAATACGGACAATTATCGTACCATTTCTAAGATTTTCACTCACAATAAAAGAAATTCTGTCATATGTTGTAAGAGTTATTTTCAAGCAAAATTATCTACCTCTTCTTCTTCTTTCTTAGAGTGTTTATGCTTCTTGTGTTTCTTATGTTTTTTGTGCTTCTTGTGTTTTTTGTCTTTCTTCTTCTTCTTTGAAGCGTCCACATCAGACTCCTGTAAGTGAAGGACAATGTGCCAGTAAGACATTAGCAAGCTTCTACATATACACAGACACACAAATTTTAAGTAAACCTATAATACCTCTTCCGATCCGCTCGATGTTTGTGAACTCTGCACCTTCTTTTTTTGTTTTAACAGGGCTTCACCGACAGGACTATGCTCTACGAACTTTGGCATATCGTCAGAAGCCAGCTTTGGTACATGCTGGGCTTTGTCACCAGATGCACGGTATTCAACCTTAAAAAAAGTGCAAAACCTAGTTGAGTAAACAGCCCAACAACAACAACAACAAACTTGGAATTATGATGAATTTTGAAAACTGGCATACCCATTCGGTTGGCCTTTCTTGTTTCTCCACTTCGATGTTTTTAGAATGGCTGTTAGAGCGAGGCGGTGGTGACTGCCAGGTCGTTGAATTGCTATGCTTGTTCCTAGATGATGAAGGCTGCAGTGCTCCCTTTGGTGAAACTGATCGCTCAATTTTCTAAATAAGCAGTATTTTATTTTTCACTGAAGTGATTTTCAAAAGACGACTTAGCTGTATTGTTATCAAGTAACTCTCTAGCTGTTAATTAAAACCTTCGACATTGTTATGGCAATTTAAATTAAAAACGGCGATCTAAGACATTGGGCCACAAAGTTTGTGTCGAAAACCCGAATAACTTTCTCGATGTTTTAACAGTACGAATCGCCTTGATAATTAAAAACGTATAAAAGATATACATACCTTTTCCTCTCTAGAGGAAGCAACTGAATCCGATAAACGGCTTTTCTTTTCGCGCGGTTTCTTGGCAGGGGATGGTGAGCGTGAAGACGATGACATTTTCTTGGGTGGTGCAACGCGGTTGTCTTCTGGGCTACTGGATAACGACCTGCAAAAACCGGTTATTAGATTATTTACCGTAGACCTTGTAACTAACGAAGTAAAGCAGCCATCTCAAACCCTAAAATACCTTTTTCTAGGTTTTGGTACATCATAGGATCCATCCTTGTATTCATTACTTGGGGCAGCATTTTTTTCCAGTTTTCTAGGCGATGGCGAACTTCTCTTGAGCTTCTTTGGACTAGATGACATTCTACTCTTGTCTTAAATAACAGTAAAAAATAAATTGTTAAATTGCCCGCATATGATTCGTCAGAACTGTGCAACAATGATAACAATTTTCAAACCAACCTAAATGCTTTGATGAACGAGACTGCTTCTCAGGTGGACTTCGAGATCTAGGCATCCTTCTGAGTGGAGACATTTGCTTCCGGTCCCTGTGTCTTTCTAGTGTACGTGATACCTTTTCTCTTGCTTCAGGTTGTCTGCGTGGAGATTTTTCTTGCTTGCTTCGCACATTTCTATAGCTCCTATCTTCGGCCAGGGGACTCGTATCACGGTTACCTGAATTAAACGTTACATTAGGCAAAGCAAGGTTAGCAACAGCAGCACTAACAAATTTGACAATTATTTATTACCTGTAGGTGAAGTAGATCGCACGAGTTTATTTGATCCAGAACGATGTTTAGAGACCGGGCTGGCATTAGGCTGATGTTTCTTTGGGCTAAAATTGCAATTATCACTCATGTTGTTATTAACAGGTCATGCACACTGACAGGAAAGTGACAGTACCCAAAATACTATGTGAGCCCCAATAATAAAGAGATGTCAAGATTATTACCTTGTGGATTTGTGTGGTGATGGTGATTTAGTTTTCCTTTGAGGCAAAGGAGATGCACCTCTATTTTCTCTGGTGGGTTTTGGAGATGGCGATTTGGATTTAGAGGAATCTGATGAGCCAGATGAAGACGAAGAGGCATCTCTGCGTTTAGGTGGCGAAGATGACTGTTGCGGGGGCTTAGGTTTTACACGTTCGCTGGAAGAAGATGAACGACGCCGACGTCGGCCTCCGCCACCACCAGCAGGTGGTCCATGCATAAAAGGTGATCGCCTTCTTCCTGGAGATGGACCCCCTCTTCTGTAACCCCAACCACGATCGGGGCTAAAGTTACGGCGTCTTCCGAAAAACGGAGAATTTCCCCTTCGTCTTGGAGATGGCATTCTGCGACGCCGATAATCATTAGCAGGAGATCTGGGACGATAACCTCTTTGGGGACTGGATCTATAAGAGGGAAATACAGAACCGGCCAATGAAATTTAATGAAGGACTAACTATGCATTAATTATTAGCTTACATGATCAAAATGTCAAAAGCCCATTAAGTTTATGAGAAACTTAAATTTGTGATCAGTGGAATTTAAACTGTTTTGTTGGAAAATAAATATGTAGCACTGCATAAAACAAACCTCCTACAACGCGGTGATGGGCTGAATCTTCTTTTTCGCTCCATAGGTGACCTTGAACGTGATCTGGACTTGGAAACTGACGGCTTCCGAGGCCTTCCTTGTCGTCTATTTCGATCGTCATCCTACGTGCAGATGGGATGGCAAAGAATTAAACCTTGCAATAAATTGTGATAAGCAATCTTGTAGACTGGTAGGTCTTGACACTTGTCCCTAAACCTTTAGACGTCAGTAAGCTTAACCATCACTGAAAGTTAATTGCAGTTAAGTTAAATTTGCATAGAATCTTCATAGATCTTACTAAACTATATCTTTAGAAATCATGCAATAAAATTAGGCTTCGTTTCCCTCCTTTCATTTAATTGGTGATGTTTTGATATACTCGCCTGCTAACTGCAAAAAAAAAAAAAAAAATGAAATCGGCATACCTTGTTTCCAGAAACTTTCGAGCCAGCGCCTTCTCCGTCCGAGCTGTCTTCATCTTCGTGTGTTCGGTAGTTTCTCTTTTTTTGGACAGAATCTTTTTTTGTAGGCAGGTCAACAGGGGAGCCTTCTTTACCATCCCGGTCACCTCCTCTTCCAGATGATGGAGAGGAAGATGCTGATGAGCTGGAAGATTTAGTCTTCTTTTCAGCCGATATTTGCACTTTAGGTGGGGGAGAGCTAGAGCCACGTTTTGGTGATGAAGAAGCTGATGAGTTTGATGAGGAATGTGAGCGTGAAGGGCGTCTGTAAGTGTTTCAAACACATTATAAGCTCTGAACACAATTTAACTAACTAATAAATTCCCCAAGTCGTTTTAGGAATTCGCTATCGTGCAGTGATAAGCATACGTGCTTAAGAATAGTTTTTCATGCCTACATAATAACATCAGACTACACTAAGAAGCACAAAAAATTTAAATATTTTCATATTTGAGGTCTTACCGTCTTTGTGGCGATCGGCGATTCAAAGCATGTACAGCAGGGCTTCTTCGTCGTGGCGATATGCGCCGAGGAGAGACACGGCGCTTTGGACTGTGAGATCTCCTTCGTGGAGAACGAGAGTGCTTTCTTGGAGATCTGGACCGCCTCCTCGGTGACTTGGACCGGGAACGCTTTCTAGGAGATTTGGAGCGAGAACGTTTCCTGGGTGACTTGGAGCGAGAACGCTTCCTCGGCGATTTGGAGCGAGAACGCTTCCTCGGCGATTTGGAGCGAGAACGCTTTCTGGGCGACTTGGACCGTGAGCGCTTTTTAGGCGATTTGGAGCGTGAACGCTTGCGTAAAGGGGACTTGGAACTGGAACGTCTTTTAGGAGACTTGGATCGTGACTTGGCCTTCCACTGTTCAGAGCGACCTCTTGTTTCAACTTTATCATCAGTATGAGGAGCTGGTGAATGGTTCCCATTATCTCCTTTAGCACTGCCATTAGGATCCTCCTTTGATTGGCTATTTCTACAATGAAACGCTATTGCATCAACAAACTTTCAAAATTCACCACCATCCTATTTGTATATTAGCGACTATTCCCTTACTTATCACGTTTTGACTTTTCGGAATCCTTGTCATGTTTCGATTTAGGAAAATCGTGATCCCTTAATTTGCTGATTTCCCAACTTTTTTCCTGTTGTCTTCTAAACGACTCTTGAATTTTTTCTTGCTCCTCCTATTGAAAAATACAAACACCACCATTAAACACATGCAACAAAATATTATAGTCAAGTAAAACTGTGGCTATCTACCTGCTTCTTTTTAATTTCTTCTTTCTTCTGTTCGACAAACTGTGCAGGAATTCCGCCAATATTATCTTGAGCGCTTAACAACAGATCCCAGAGTTCGGCCATAAATTCTCGGGCGTTTTTCCCGTTGAGAAACCCAGTCAAGTTGATCTGCATCAGACGTGGATCGGGATGCTGCAAACACAAAAAGTAACAAATAATTCCATATATCACCAGGAGAAATATTTTTTGGGGGGGTTGTGAATGCAATCGCTTACTAAACTTAAAACGTAAATTTGAACATGTGCTACAATTTATTACGAGAACACAGCCAGAAGAACTTGGCGAACGATAATTGACGGACAAACTATTTCGGCCATGAGTTTCAAGCTGCATAAAAATCCAAAATCCTCCACCTGCATCCAATCATACATGTAAAATTAATCATCCAAATACTTATGGTCAAGACCTAGTAAAAACTAATCCAGACAAATTTTTTTACAAAATCTTACATTACTCAAGTGTAAAAATCTAAAAGGCGAAAGGAATAGAAGTCATTTCTAAGACTAGTTAAGATGTGGTAGCAGCTCTGCTATTCTGCTAAACATAGAATTAACTAATGTTCACTAAATCTGAGAAGTAAGGGCCAGTCCTATTCAGTAGAGTTAAATTAATTAACCATATTTAAAGACTATTTTAAAAAAGAAAGTTGAGGAACTCGCACTCATCCAATTTTTTTTTTAAAACAAAGAGAAAGAAAACCTGTCTAATTATTATACATACACTTTGTGATGAAAACTCAAACAGACAGTACCGGTAAGGCTAACCAGACTTACATCCAGGACCCAACATGCTAATCATACAGAATAAAGAAAATGATCTCAGATGACAAGGCCATTTAACAAATAACTGAGCTATTTAGTGGACAAAACGACATCAATATCTTTGTACAGTCAGTCATTTGAATCGAATGCCAACCCCCACATTGCCTGCTACCACCTTAGATCAATCAATCCAGTGTGCCCAGTTGGTTCTTGATTGGTAACAAAACGATGGAAGTGATGCCTAGAAGACTGAATGAATCCTTTGTTTAGTACAGGGCACCACACAATCATAGCTAACGACACTCAAATCCACAACATTAAAAATGCCATCAATGTTTAGGACAATACAGATATGAATTTGGAATTCATTAAACTGCTAGAGCATTTTATACCTTGCCAAAAGTATTACTTAATATGATTTTACAAAGAGTTAAGTTTTAACTGTAATGCATTCATCGACAACTCTAAACTGATGACCTATTATAAAGGTTTTTTTTTAAATTCAGAAGTTAATGTGCATTGACGTTATTATTTCTAATTAACACCCGTTTCAATCTCCAATAACAAAAAAACTCTTACAATCGTCCATTAATCTTTTTAATCTTATGCATAATTCTCCGCAATAGTAAATCTAAAGGTGCTGTCAACCATAAGAGAAACTCTGACATTACCTTTGTTTACTATATTTTATTTATACGTTTAAAAAATCGATTTCGAGTAGTGATATAAATTGCAATGTAAATTATTGGAAAAAAGAATGATGCATGGTGCAAATTTATCAAGAGTATTTTGAATTAGCCTAGGTTATTAGGTTCTTATGTCTTCAGAAATAATTTTCTTGAAAAGTTTATGTACAGGAAATAATATTAAATCACCAAGAACAATCAAAAGATAAAAAAATATTGACAAAAAAAGATGTACCATTGAGATTTTTAGGCAAAGTTCATCATCCTTGGACCTGATGTTGGACAAAGAAGTCATGGCACATGTCTGGCACTCAAGGTTTTCCCTTATAGAGCTGTGTACGCCTGAACTTTAGGATGGGTGGTTGTTCTGAGGTAGTAGTAGTGTGCACTGTGTATACGTGCATTCATTCATGAGAGATAAGCCCACATGGCACACTTATACAACACAAATTTCTAACAAGTGTGGCACATGCAAGAAAATCTGTTAATAGTTTTTAAATCGTAAACCCAATTTTGAACAGTTCTCCCAAATAATACAAAGGGACAGTTAAAATAACAATTGAATTAAATCCAATTAACTATGTATTCTACTTCCATAATCACTAAACTTCGCTTCGCAGTGTTATAAAAATAAAATGTGAAAAAGCACACAATGTTGTAAAAAAAAACCGCTTTCCCAAAAAATTTACCTTTTCTTCCAGCTGGTTAAACACAAAATCCACAATCACATCATCTTCCATACCCAGAAGGTCATTGATCTTCCTCGTAATCCATGGCTTTATTGTGTCCAAGTTAATTTTTGTAGTGTCCACCTATACATAAATTATATATGATCAATATTTACGAAAAATAAATATAGGTACTTTTGCAATTCTGAATAATGTTTACCTTTCTGGTAAGCACATCATTAAATTTCATCTGCTTTAGTAATTTCTTCTGCTTGTCACTAAACCGATTGTCCTGTTCAGCACTAGTGCCCTAAAAATAACAAACAATACGCATTTTATAAATTACCTGCTATATAACCATTCCATGCTAAATATCTAGCTAGCTAGCATCAAACAGCAGATTCAAAACATTTTTTAAACATGCTGCCGGAGAAGTAGTGCACACCATGACAAGTTACACATATTGATCTGTACCTGATGTCATTTAACATTGGATTTCAGTAACTACCTTTTTTAATATCTACTTTTAGGAGATACGATCAAGCTTCATATCCAGTAAAGTGTCATGATGATTGATCATGATGGCCTGAACGCCTACACGTGTCATAACTTATGGAAAAGGCAGGTACTGAAATACAGGATAACACTAGTTTTCTCTTTCCTGGTCAATGCCTTTACTCCAACCATATTTATGATGTAGTCTTCATGGCTTCATTTTTTTTTGTTTGTTAAAAAGCCTGTTTATTTGTATAACACCACGTGCTGTGGTAGCCTCCCAAGTTGCTACTTTTACCAAATTAGCAGGTTGTTTGGGTTACTGTCTTACAATTAACTTAGAAATGAAAAAATGTATGCAGGTATCACAGAAACGTGACATCTATACACAAAGACTACCTTTTTTTAGCAAAGAGATAAAGACATGGTCATTAACGTTTGTAATTTTAACCTTGTTTCAAATTTTCGGTTATATTCAAGATTTGTTCAGTTAAGACACTTTTCTGAAGGTGGTTCAAATAACATAGAAAAAGTAGAAACCTTTGTATAGTCTCACAAAAATTGCGATTACCATGCCCTCTATGGGTCACTCATCCAAAAAAGGCAAGCATGCATTCAAGTTGCATTTCTTTTTTTGCAAAACAACATTATATACATAAAACATACAAGTCGAACTCTCAATCCCAAACATTAAGATTAACAAATGAAAGTGTAGTCGACTGTATTTTTAACCCTATGTAGGTAAAATGTTAAGACAATGGCTTCGAGAAGAAGGTAGCCATTTTGCATGGCGGAACAACGCATTTCGACCAGCCTACCTAATCAATTCCACAAATACATGAGAACGCCAAAGCAGATGCAACAAATAACCTTTGAATTTAAAGCATTTTTCTTTATGCTTGAGACTAACGCTACCTAGTATTAAAATAAGAAATATACGAATTAACTTACACGAAAAAATCCAGCGTCGGTCATTGTATCTACACAACGAACAACAAGGTTCGCGAAGAGATCTGCCACTCAATGCCGCTCACGTGATTAGCCGGGCAACGGCGCTTCAACTTGCAGACTAGTCTCAAATCCTCCGTTTTTCGAAAATAGATACAGAGTGATTAAAAAACTTTTTTTTAAAATTAAGCCGTCGAAGTGTTCGAATTCATTTATTATTTTAAATAAGCTTTTCGTTTGAAATTTCTTCTCGCACTTAGATCAGTCCTACCATTGCGTTTAAAAAAATGTAAAAAAAAGTTCAAACACCACGGAGGTAAATTATTTGTTATCTGCACGAGCATAGCCCCCTATATATAAAAGGTGCGCAACTAATGTCCCAAGATAACGTCAAATGACGTAATTGAATATGCTAATTTGCTATTTCAAGATATTC
>JAQGBW010000221.1:0-52485 GCA_034698625.1 Julus scanicus | reverse complement strand
AGCTGTCTGCTAGTGACGTCAAAATTTCAAGCAGGCCTCCGTAACGCAGCCGTAACGTGACAGTGTGAAGGAGCCTTTACAGTTTCACGAGTATTTAAGTATTGTGTTTCGGGGTACGATTCGTAATCGAAATGGTGGAAATTTTGATTAGTTTTGCGTGAAAATTTAGGTTTGACATTAAGTAGTTTGGTATATCAAACAATAAGCTTTGAAATCCTATTTTTTATTACAAAACGAGCTTTTTTAAAAAATGTCCCTAACATAAAAATGCATTTTGCCATTATAAACATTACAAGACAGCTTGTGTTTGCCTGTGAGTGCCGAGGTGGATGAAATCAGTAAAAAAAAATTTAAAAAAACATTTTCAATAAGTCAACAAAATAATTGATTATCTAGTAATTTAAGTTCAGATATGTCAAGTTGCTTTTAACAAATGATTGCCAGAGAGAAATTTTGGGTGAAAATTTAGGTTTGACATTAATTAGTTTGGTATATTGAACAATAAGCTGTGAAATCCTATTTTTTATTACAAAACGAGCTTTTTAAAAAAATGTCCATAACAAAAATGCATTTTTGCCATTTTAAACATCACAAAACAGCTTGTGTTTGCCTGTGAGTGCCGAGGTGGAGGAAATCAGTAAAAAACATTTTAAAAAAATTACTATAAGTCAACAAAATAATTGATTATCTACGTTCAGATATGTCAAGTTGCTTTTAACAAATGATTGGTAGAGAGAAATTTTTCAACAAACGATTAAGTAAGACCACGTGAAGTAAACTTCGATTTTTGGGATTCTGATTTATAAAGAAGTTTCTAGACGTAGGCCTAATCTGCTTATTTGCCAAAAATATCCTTTCATAAACACGAAATCGTTTGCCAATTTTGGTTAGCCAGATCATCTTCCAATCAGCTCTTTTATTCATATCCATTTGCAGCTATCGAACCGACTAAGATTGATGAGTAAAAGCAGTCACCGTCCAATGATTTTATGACATTACTTGATTGATGACAACGTGGGACAACTCCAAACATATCACTTATCCTATATTATTGGATTTATTTCTATTAGTACTTTGTGAATGGCTGCACTCTTGGGGATAATCTGATAAACAACAAATAGCAAAGAAGTTGATGAAGATGTAGAAAATTGATGTATCAGAAGCAGCTTGAGACAGAGCAACAATTTTAGCGAATCATTCAATCGACGTTTCAGAGATAATAAATGCCCTCCAAAGAATATTTTCTATAAAAAAATGTAGATAGTACCAGAGATGGAGACATAAAAATAAGTATAACACACAACTTGTAACAAACATATTGTAGGGAAAGTAATGAAGCAGCAACTAAATGGAAATTGTGCTCAATTTTCATCATTTTTGAAAAATATTTGTAAAAAATAAGGAATATTTATGAATTATTTGATGGATTTTTTAAATAGTATTTTTACATTTTTTTGAAGTTTTACTTTGTTAAATTATTGAAATAGTACTATTTCAAATTTTGTGAAGTTTTACTTTGTTAAATTATTTAAATATGTTATAATATTTTCCAAAGAATATGCAGTATTTTAATCAAAAGTTTGGAGGAATATTTTGAAAAGTTTTCATTGTTATTTTTCATCTGATTGGACTGAAAAAACCGCTTAAACACACTTAACTCAAAGATATTTGAACTAAAAAAGCCCATCACAAACATCTAATTCGATGTATTTTAGCACGGTTGCTTTTAACGTTTTTCTCTCCACATCGAAATTGTTTATCTGTCCTACTGAAATTGAAACCAAATTGATTTAACAGCAAAGGCTCCGCTTCTGGATCCCATCTAACGATTTTTTTGCAAAAAAATAGGCAAAAAACAATCGGCCTTGTTGCAGAATATCATACAGGTTAGGATCGAGCACAGAGTTCAAACAATTAAATTACCCTCAGAAGAAATAAATCAACGTGACACTGATTTATGTTCCAATATTTCTGGAAAAAGGGATGTTTTTTACGAGTTTATATCCTTATTTCTAGGGTGACGTATTTGGCACAACATTATAGTTAAAATTAGATTATAGATATGCCATGAGCATTATAACGAGTACACAACAATGTGTGGAAACCATGTCATGCCATCGATGATTCCTCAACTAAATTCCCAAAATTATCATCGTTACGCCTACACCAAAACCGAAGAAATATTACGACAGTATATTGAAAATATCGATTGCAATACACCAAAGTTTTACTTAATTTGATGACACACGCTGTGCAAATGTTTGATAAAATATTTATAATGAAGTTGCTAAACTCAAAACCGCACGTTTTGTATCATGTTTCAAAACTTTACTGTAAGCTTAAACAGTGTGGTTGTACTCGATATACCATTTTAGCACCAAGGGTATATGCGTAGCTTGACATTTTCAAAATATTCAGCTTATGTCACCGCAGTCCCCATGTGGTCAGGAAAACGCTGACCATAACGTGTTGTTATGCTTAGCACTCTTATCGGTTACAAAAGTATAACTTTAAATGTTAAGAAAGGGGAAAAATCAATTTCTGGCAAGTTCGCTTCAACGATTTTGCTTATCGTATAAATGAAAGTCTAAAGAAACCGTTCATTGTGTAGACAAATATTGGTAAATAAAATCGATTTAACATGAGGATGACTTCAGTCAAATGTTCTTGACCAAAAAAAACCGAAGGCTGATACAAGATAAACAGAATACTAAATAATCCACAGAAAAAAATCGATTCAGCGTTTTATTAATTCAAGCAAGCATATATCCGGATTCTTCATACCATGTACTATTTTATTGTGGGAAATTAAAGAAAATTCTTGCCAAAAACTTCAGAACCATTAAATTTAACTGAAATTCGTTCCCTGCAGATTTTACTGCCAAAAGCTTGCCAATAACTTTGCACTTGCAAAATATTGGCTCGTTTCTTTTGAACCTTGCAAAAAAATTTTGCCAATTCTTCCATATTGAATTTAATCTAGTAACAGATACAGTTAAACATCTTTCTAAAACTTCCACCATAAAGTTGAGAATGTCAAATATAGTAAAAATATTGTTAAATTACTTAGTTTACAATATTGTTGCCCCAACTTTTTAAATGGTGATCACTTTGGTCATCATGTTTTTTCCAAAGCAATATTCTGTCATTCACTAAATTTCTCAAAACGTCAATCTAGATATATTCCACTAAATATCAATAAACGTTTAATAGTTGATAAAATACATAGATTAGCCAATATGCAAACCACTCATAATTCAAAACTCGATTATTGTTACCACACCCCAGATCACGGTTAGGTAAGTAAACCCAATACATCTGTAAAACAAATATTTGTCCAGATTAACGCCCATAAAGTCATTAATTTGCGCCATGCTGGCTTGGCACCATTAAATTTATGCTTATGACTACCCATAATATATGTATGATAAAAAACCGATGCATCGATTTATAGGATATTATCATAATGTCTACATAACGTGTATTTGTGTGTTCTAATTTGCAAAATTTATATTGCAGTGCATGGCTAACAAACTTCTATAGTTGCTTAATACAATATGCAATGTTTGTTCTTTTAGCAATTATCATTCTAGACAACAAAGTACTTGCAGTCAAGTGGAAATTTTAAATATAGCTAAAACTGATTAAATTTATAAAATGCTTTATATTTCAGATCTATTGACTACCTTAAGTCTCCTATGGTCCTGTCATCATCCAAATTTTAATTATGCAGTTGGCTTCATTCATGCTTCAGTTGAAGCCAGATTAATTAACAGAGGAGTTTTCTTTCCGGAAATGGTTAAGTGATCACAGTGAGAGCACTCAAGTTTGAAGTCTCCAGAGAAGAAATCCATTTTTCTCCATTAATTTCAATGGAAGCGCCTCTAATCGTATTAAACCGAAACTATTGTTTACCCCAAGATGATATTTTAATTTAGATTGCAAACAATCTAAGCTGGATATCTAAAGGCAATTACACTCATCGATATCTAACTTGTCAGAAAGAAAAATTTGTCATTAGCTATGTAGAAAAGAGGTTGCGTATTTGTCATTAGTGCACAACTAAATAACCACCGACCCTTCCGGGTTAGTACGTTTATAGAATAAACTGACAGATCAGACATAATATACGTCTCAAATATTTCAGACGAGTTTTAATTAAAAGCTATTAGATGCTTGTGGTCATGGATAATAAGTTGATTCTTCATAAATTAGCTTAAATGAAATATTTTACTATAAAAAGCTTTGTTGTGGAATGCTCAAGACATATTTGGTCTCCCAAATTCATTAAATTTCTCTACAAAAAATCACGACTTTTTGAAATGAACGAAATTTCGAAGTAACAAAAATGGACACTTTCTTGTAAATTTATTCACTGTGGAGATACCATTTTACAGGAATTTGCTTCTGTATTTCATTAAATTCAACAAGCTTTATGTGGTCTCTCAACTCATTAAATTTCTCTACAAAATCACGACTTTCTGAAATATATGAGCAATATTTTTAAAGTAACAAAAATGGACACTATCTTGTAAATGTATTCACTGTGGAGATACAATTTTACAGGAATTTGCTTCTGTATTTCATTAAATTCAACAAGCTTTATGTGGTCTCTCAACTTCATTAAATTTCTCTACAAAAATCACGACTTTTTGAAATACATGAACGATATTTTTAAAATAACAAAAATGAACCCTTTCTTGTAAATGTGTGTTCTTGCACTGTGGAGCTACTATTTTTACTTACACGAGTTTTCACTATTTATTTATGTTCTTACTTTTCATAATGGATCTTATTAAATTACAAAACATGTTAAAACAATGCTTAACACTCTTTTTATAAATATGTATTTCCCATTATATTTACTTGGAAACTTACATATATACTGCTCTACTCTATATAGTCACAGCCCTAGTACAGCCCTAGTCCATTGCGCTACGAAGCTATGTAATATGTTTAGTAGAAACAATATATGCCAAAAGAAACTAAATACTTTGTTCAACAGTGTAGATATACTATACGTAAAAGATTTTATTCAATTTTCATCCTATTACGTATACGTCAGCATATGACAATAAATTGAATATTTGAACACTTACTACTTTCAATCTCTAAGGCAAATAAAAATCACATAGAAAAAATTTGTGCATATTTTTCGTAACTAGATTGCTAGAATGCATATTCATAGGTTTGGTCACCCAATCATGACGTCTGGAACGACGCAGAAATGGACAAGTATCGCTGATGATTGTAACTTCTAAAAATATTCCATTCTACGTATTTCTACAAATATTTGCATTCAAAAATGAAATTGAAAACCATTTTCTTCATGTGTTTGAGTTTGATATATCGGATGAATAATTGATTAGTTTTTCAGAAAAACTGAAGCACATCGGCTGCATTTTCCACTTTCATATCTACACTTCTCATGAATCGAAATCTTGACGTACATTATAATACATGTATGTTCAACAGTGATTTCTCATTCATGCTTATCGAAACGGATCATTTCGAGATTTAGTCTTGTATGAAAATCATAAAAGTGGAAACATTCTCTGAACTGTTATAAGATGAGTGATATGCATACATAATATTATAAAATTAATGAAGTTGGGTAAATCAGCATTACCTAGACATTTAGAGCACATGCTACCTCTTACATTTTCCAAAATTTATAAGCACCAACTATTAGAGATTAATATCCACAAATGTTAATGGTACAAAATGTTTACATCCAGCTGCTTTAGTGACTATTAAACTTTAATAAAAAGATTGAAGGAAACTGCTTTAATTGACTTTGTGCATAACATAGACAATAAAACATTTTATGTCTTTCATATTTTAAGTTCCATCAGACTAAATCAGCGGGCCAGATTGTAGATTCTTTATAGGAATTTTGGGGGCCAAATTATATAGGCTACATAAACAGTATTATAGCCATACAAACTTTAGTGTCATTTAGCCATATTTACGTTTAATGTACATAATAATGACAAAATGTTAAATGTACCGGGTTAAATGGGATCAGCGGGCCACACAAAATGTCACAGCTGGTCTGATGGGTCGAATTTGGCCCGCGGGCCGTATTTTGACTATCCTTGCTGTCATAAGTAGGCAAACAATGATTGCACCACTGCTATGCATGATTGCCAACATTTTAGCAAGGGGCAATGATGAAATCCTAAATTATTTTCTAACCTTGTTTTACAAATGCCAGAGCGACAGTTATTTAACACAAAAATCTTAAGTAATAATCTGTTACGATTGAATTTATTTGAATTTGCTCCATATGTTCTGCACTACGCATACACTTATTGTATGCAATATTTACTGAAAATATTTGCCCATTTCAACTTAAACTACCATTCTCCATTTCGATTAAACACAGTTCCATTTTTATCTGTGTTGGTGTTTCATTTTACCTATCATTTTAAAAAACAAAATTTGTGATTTGGGTTAAATAATTGGGCTACTAAGTCTTTACAAGTCTTTATCATTACACATTTGGCTCTACATGTACATAACCTCGATGGAAACCTTAGAAGATGTTTACCTAAAAAACAGTAGATGGCAACTAGCATTCATTAGAGCAAATATTCAGTCTACTCTGATTTCCCTCATATTTTAATGAATTTAACGAGCGTACCTGTACACGCATAAAACGCGTTTCTATAAATTAAATTCTTGCAAAATATAGTGTACTCATCAAAAGTATAATTTTTCTAAATCTAAGATGCCAACATATTGCTGAATCGATCTTTAAAAATGTTGTTTGTGTGACAACCAAGTAAACATTTGATTCAGCAATAAAAACAATATGTAAAAAAATGGACATGGATAGTATATTATTTGACCAAGGCACATACAATTCTCAAGCAAACATTATTTTCCCCCATGTATCACAAAATAATGGAGACGAATAACTTCAGTTTCTCCAGGGTAAGACATACAAAATCGATCAAATAAACCGAATCCAGAAATACGGTCATGATTGTTCAAGCTTTCACAATACAGGAACCATGGAACGTGTACAAGAAGGATAATGTCCAAAGATATCATGGCTGTCTTATTGTTTAGCAGATCAAAACAAAATCAATATATTCTACCTGGATGCCTGTGACAAAGCCGCCAATATTCTGCAGCTGAAATGGAAAAACTAGCAAAAAATACTAAAAATGTTTGGTGCATTTTCAGAAAAAAATCAAAGATAAATATACATGTTTGTTTAAAAAATAACTTATTATCAGAATATTGTTGATAAATACATATATATGACACCACTACCAATATTATTTTTTCTATTATTACACGTGTCACTGTACATAAAAGTTTTTAATGCGTTAAGTTTTTGATAAGTTAATTACTTTTGTGATAGAAAATGAAGATAATTATTGTAAAACAAATTTGTATATGAAGAATCTACAATGTCTATAACGTTTATATACATAAAAGTAAAGTGCATCCATTAGTATAAATTCTTTTCAATGCCTAGCAATTTCATATAAAGTAACGATTTCATAAATTGATACATTATACGAAAGAACCAATGTAGAAAATAAATCATTATTAATGTATAATTGTGAAGAAAGTATACGCTATACTTACTAAAAAAAGTGGCCATATATCACTGCTCATTTTTCATTTCAACTCTGTATTATAACAAGATAAGTGCCATGGCAACAGTGATTTTGCAGAACCAGCCGATGTTTGGTTTTTTTAAAACCTTCAACCAAGGTTTTCCCGTTTTCAAAGATGCTATACATATCACCGAATGAGACATTGATCACATTTCAAATTGCGGAATTGAAATACCAAGTGTGTCATTTCATCGTCTTGAAACCCAGCTAAGTGAAAGCTTAAATATTTATGCCGTATTTTCCATTGTGAAAGTAAAGTGCATTCTTTCTACCCACTTTTACGTGGGCACTTTCTGAAGGAGGGAAGGTAATTACGCTTAAGAAACTTTATCATATAAAAGCAATGTAAGCCGACCTTGGAAAAGGTTCTCAGCCAGTTTAATATATCTTCTTGCGAATGCTTTACTAATGGAATCACTATCTGTCTTTGAATAATTCAATATGTGGATATTAGTCAAAAATCAAAGTTGAAATCACATTCTCCAGACGTTCAAGAACACATTATGGCACATTTTAGAGGAAAGTATGATTCCAGCACTAGTGGACAGTAATAAAGAATTCTAAAATTATTGTTATTCTTTTGAAGCATTTTTTTTAAATGTATGTGAATTTGTATATAGTTCTATTAATTAGTTATATTCCTCATTGTGGATAGTGATACTTCATAGAAGCATTCTATCATCCGTAAAAAAAATATATAGGCATTCTTCATAATTTTTTTTTCAAAAAAGAAGTATGTTTTACAATCTCGGAACAAAGAAAATCGTACCCTCATGAGCTGTTGTTTTGTTCTAAAAAGTTACCAAAAAAGAGATGTTGCCCTACTTGTGTGTAGTGTATGACACATTGTCTCCAGCTTCCAACAAACTTACCAATTAAATGGTTAGGAAAATACGACACAGCATGCATTTTCATCAATTTTTTGTTGCAGCACTGCAATAAAACCCATTTTGACATGATGGCATGCCAGTTTCACGAAAATAATGAGCCTGCGAAACATTGTGGCACATTATTGTAGGAGAAAAGCAGTAATATCAGTTTCAAATTGCACTCAGAGCCTCATTAGGTATGGTGAAACGAGGCCGTCGAGTTTGTTTCGTGGTACTTTTTCAAATATTAAGCTACTGCATACGTGTATCTTTAAACATCCTTTATAAAAACGAAAACGCCAGCCATAGTTTCTAAAATTACAAAAATTTGGAATAATAAAATGTTATTTTCTATTCATATTTCCTATCGTTATTATAATTGAAAAACATAAGTTAAAGAACAAAACTGATAGTTTTTTAATAATTACTACACAGTTATGTACGTTGCAGTTTAAAACACTTGAGTTTTAAAAACATACCTGAAGCATGTGCTGCATTTGTTTAGATGTTTAAAAAATGTAGAGGTAATCATGTTGTCATTTTTAATCGTAGAGGTTAAAAGTTGTATAAATTATATGTATTGACGCATTTGTGAATGTTCTGAACATGTTTCAAGTGCTACAACAAGTTCAATTTTGGTGCTTAATGTACTTTCGAAAGTAAATTTGTAAACCTCGATTTCCTAAAATTCCACCTAAGAACATTGAAAATTATACACCGCCATTAATTAATTCCAAATGCTATAAGAAGCTTGCATTCTTAAAAACAACGTTGTGACATGTTAAATATAAGCTCTTTGAAAATCCTACAAAACGAAAAGCTTAAAACAACAAGTAACAAGCAACAACAATAACCTCAAAGAATTAAAGTTTTTATAAATGCAACTACAAACTTGCAGAAACATGTAACAATAAATCGAAGTATATTGAATTATGGCCATGTCAATTTTCCTTGTTCTTTTTAATGAGAAAAAAAATTATTTTACACAAACGAAGGTAAAACGAAATGTCTCCCTAGGTGATAATAAATTTTGTCAAACACTGTAATTTCATTTTTCAAAGTTATGCGTATGTTTTTCAAAATCTACACTAATAAGGGTATTAGCTTTGCGATTATCTTTAAGAAAAGCAATTTAACACGCAATCTGTAAACAGGGTTAAGCTCTCCCTGACAATTAGCTCATATATTGGAAAAGTATGAAAAAAAAATGATAAATGGATCTACTTAGTCAAAAACTCCATTATTTTCATTACATAGTCTCCATTAATAACTCATGATACTTTTTTGTTGGAAGGCATGACTACGGCAAACACCAATAATATTTCAACACCGTGAAGTATTCATTTGTGGTGAAATTTTCACCAGTAGAAATTTAAATGAACCTAGTTCCTTGGCGTCTGGTGATCAATCTCAAAAGATGACATTTCAATTAGATCTTAAACATCCAACCGAAGAACCACTCTGGAAAAATACTGTTCCTATGGCATAGGGATAAAACCATAATGATGCTAATATAAAGTATATTAAAGTAGAAAACTAAAATTTCCATATAAAATAATGAAAAATTTCTGTTAGGGTATTCGCGTATGTTCACTCCAATCAATTCGCCTTTTCATAATTAAAATAATAACAGAAAATCGATGCATGAATGACATTTTTTGGTACTTCAAGGAGAATTATTATGGAATTTCGATTTGTATTCATCTTATCATGTAAAGAACTACAATTTCCCGGAAATGAATATACTTAGAAATAGGAATAATAGATCTTTCAAAATCGTTAGTATGAAATTGTCCCCATTCCCATAACAATATAATGCAAATCGACGGCATTGTAATTTGTCACTGGCATTCCACGTATATATTTTCCATTTTGATTAAATATTTATATGTATATTACAGGTAGGAAAATATATAGAAAAAATTATAGTGAATTTCAAATACAAACTACTACATAATTCACAGCGGTTTTGGGTTTTGCATGCATCGATTTCCTTTCCTTTCCTTAGTTTAAAAAAACATCACCGTCTTATCATTCTGATAAAATTCTTAATGAAAAATTTCCACCAAAGTATGCAGAATGCAAGTTTTTTTACTGTTTTTATTGTTTTGAACAAATATTTAAAATAACAATAGTATTCGCAATAAAACATTCAAAATATTTTTTAAAGCTATTTTACAACCAAGTTAAGTGAGTGATAGTTTTATACATTTTTAGAAATTATTCACACTGTCCACTAAGCTAGTTGAGGTTTATTACAATAGTTTTTGACAATTCACAATAGTGATCTTTATATTCATGCATTAGTCATATTTTATACTATATGTTCCAACATACAAAATAAATTATTTAAGACGCAATAACCTTAATGGTTGCTTGATTCCAGATTACATCCCTAAGTAAATCGTGGATAAACAGGGTCATGCAGTCCATCAACAGTGTTCTTTAAGTCCACTGTGGTTTAACCAAGACACTGAATTTAATTAAGCAATTAGCTCGTACAAATTATCTCACTTGAGAATTAAAAGACCAACGAACTTCAATGTGGATACGATTAAAGCTGAACACAAGTGTAAATTCACTCGTTTTGGATTAAACCCTTGAGGCAGAAGACCTCAGTGGAATTAAGAACAGACCGAATTTATTGTAAACATCTGAGCCATGAAGACGTATTTCATGGGCAGATGAACACAGTGAAAATATCCAAGAAAAAAGCAGAGTATTACTTAAGAAAATTATAAATGTGATTATTCATAATATTTTGTAAGAGGGACTCAAGCAAGACCAGCTACCTGCTAAATAGTTTTGGAAGAATTTTTGTACAAATAACATAATATGAAATTAATAATAACTTGTTTGAATAATTAATATCTGAATGTCTGTTGATGTTTTATTATAGTTCAAATATCACCGTTTATATAGTTGGCGTGATATAGGTCAATTAACGGGCCGTTATTTTTCTTGCCTTAATATTGTCTTCCATACAAAACTATATATTAACGTGTGTATTCCACCCTTCCCACGATTAAATTAATTGCAATTCACAATCGCTTTCATTGGTGAAAACGGCGATGATTTTCATAGATATTACGTTGTTCGTGACTTATTCAGATAAACATCTGGTTGCGATAGTAATACATCATTAATTCCAATAATACCCACGTGTCGTACACAATTTGCGCTAAAACGAAAGCAATGTAAATGAATAAAAACGTACACGAGCTCCTCTTGGGACCCTCAACTTAAAAAAAGCGCTCCCCATGAAAAAAAATCGATGAAAACCATTACAGCTAGCAGATTAATGAAGAGCACCGAAATCCTAGTTATTCTAACATATTCCATGTGCAATTAATCAAAACTGGAGTATTTGGAGATTATATAATCCTGTTAGTTTACATTTAATTAAACTAACAAAATGTAATTTTTCATAGAGATAACAGCGTCGGTATTGCTTTCATCCCACGACTTATTGTTTTTTGAAATCATAGTTTTCTGTTTTCTATGATAAGATGTTTATACTTTCAATATTTTCTTCATTAGCAAATTCCTAAAATTTTTTTTATAATATAAATGTAGACCATTCTAACCAGAAAACCATAATGCATTTTCCGCAAAAGAAACCAAGTACTCTTGAGGTCTTATTTTCCCAGTCGAATTAAAAATAAAGAACAATGTTATACCATACAAATTTTAAAATTTTAAGTTTTGTAGGTATACTAAGATTTCTATTATTTAGAATAGTCGTTTCTGAGAAAGTACGTATTTGAAAAATAAAAGTTGTAAAATGCCAAATTTAAATAATTACTTTATATATTTGATGTCATTCAAATTTTATTACAAAGTGCCATTTTGTTGAGAAAAACTAGTTTCCAAGAAATAATGACTAAACATGGCATATGATAGATAATTGTAACATGCTAGATAGGAGAGTCTTTAACTTTCAAAATACTTTTCTCCTCGTCTTATTGGACTCGGAAAAATGTCTTTACAGGAAGCTGTCAAAAGTCGATAACAGAAAAGATAGCATCCTAAAGGTTGTGTATTATTTAATGGCTCGTTTGATATTTTAACATACGTAATTAAGGAAAATGCCAAGATTCACGAGGCATCCTTAGAATATCAATATGAGTGACTTCACAAAACTAAGAAAAGGCTTCTAGAAAAAAAAACTGAGATAATACAGATCAAAAAAACTGGCAGTTAAATAACCGATAAACCAGAAATTTTTTTTGCTGGCGTTGAATTATGGCAGCTTTTGTGCATATGCCCAATCGATTTACTGAGCATCCATATGCTGCCTAATCTAACAAAAAGAGTTTATCTTCAAAGTCATTATCTCAAGCCTGTCTATCCTGCCTTAAGAAACCAGAGGAAGAATTCGTGCAAAACTCTGCTGTCGTTGATAAAAATCATTTTTGTATTTATCACATAATGCATTTTTACGTTTTCAACAAAGAAAAAGATGGTGATTGATAAGGATCCAATCATCATTTTCTTTGTGAATAGATGTATAGTACCTCTGGAATGGTTGGTTTGCTTGCCAACTACTTCCAAGAAATAACCTGTTCAATGCTGATTGGTACTTTACTGGACAAACTCCTAAATGTGAAATAAAATGACGCATTGACTTTATGTGCAGAATAATCAAATTTAGCAATGTTTTCCAGATATAGCAGTCAGGAGAAACATTTGTAATCCCACCGCAACAGTGAACCTTAAAAAAATGGTGTATTATGAAGAAAACAGAGATAGCTAAATATGCACATAATTCCAAATATTACTTTTTTCGTGTACTGCAAGTTTAGGGATGAACTGGGTCATTGGATTTATGCTTTTTAAATATATTTTTGTATATTTGGTAATGGATTTTTTAAACAATGCTTTTATCTCTTAACAATATAAATTTTAAGAATATACATAAAACTTCAAAAATTCTCGAAAAATGTTTACTGAGTACTACTTATATATTACAGTTCTAGACAATTCTTTATGAATCTTGCTCATCGGTAAACTACCCACAAGATTCTTCATTATTTTTTCTGCAATATTCAAGCTAAATGCATGTCTAGACCTGTTGCACGTGCCTTATCGTAACACAATATATTTTCCTAATAACATTCTTTATGACATCTGTATTATCTCTCATAACCGTTGCCATGGATAGTTAAATGGCAAATCTATCATTGTTTCCATTGCGTTTAAGTGATGTATGATGAAACCTGCAGAAATTATTCCAGACCGACCATATCCGGAATTGATAGAATTGGCAGCATGGACTAATTCAACACCATTTGAAACGATTTCCCACCGAGAACGATAACCTGTGCAATCACGTCTCGCCAATCTACTGGCGACAATTACGAAACACAGTGGCTCAATGATCTAAATACGCCAAACGGCATTGGTAATGAGCCAATAATTGAGTTGCCAGATATAAAACCCTCGTTAAGGATATTCTGTGGAAGGGTTCATGGTTTTGCCTTTCATGGCGGAAGGCAAAGCCACGAAGACAATATTCTTCTTTGGCAGTTCTGCAATCAATGGTTATTTTAGACATTAAACTATTTAAACAAACAGCACTTTGATTGACCCCCTCGATCTCAAGCCAAAGAAAATTCAAAAAATATTTGAATTTAGCATTTGCTTCTTGAACAACACCAACATCTTGCACTCATGTGTTTTTGAAGGCACAAAATCGATTATTTAAGGGGGATTGAAACCCCATCCTTTTCGATGGGTAAATTTGCAACGACACTCACAGACAAACAAAAAGAGATTAAATAAAAATAAAAGTTGTTTAAAATAGCTTGATAAATCAGCAAGGTCATTCGCTTGTCATTTTTCACTTTAAAAATAGTTTTTTTTAAATTAATAAAAAAGTTTGAAAAACGTCCGTTATTTTGCACACGCTGCCAGCAAGTGTCAGTATAAGATAGGCAAGTTGTAAGTGCAAAAATTCAAATAATAATTTAAATTCAAAAATCTACTATTTTAAAGTGTAAAACGACAAGCGAATGACCTTGCTAATTTATCAAGCTATTTTAAACAATTTTTAGTTTTAGTTAATCTCTTTTTGTTTGGCTGTGGGTACGTGTCGTTGCAATTTTACCCCACATGCATATTGCCACATGCAGATTGAGACACTGAAATGCATTTCAAAAGGTATTTTGAATGTATTTTGAAATACATTTCTAAAAATGCATTTCAAAATGTATTTTCAAACGCATTTTTAAATACATTTTTATAAATGCATTTTCGAAGTCGCAATCTATATGTATTTTAAATGCATTGCAAATGCATTGCAGATCATTGTAAATGCATTTCTGTTCCATGTGGGGAAAGGGATAGGGTTTCAATCCCCCATAAAAAAAATAATTCCGACCACATTAGTACTGCTCACAGCACGTAGAAATTTTTCAAAAATATTCTTATTTCCAAGTCTTGTGTCATTTGCATTAGATGTCACTGGCTTTGAGTCCTTTGCCATTGGAATTCCCTTGTATAATGCTTGTAATTCTCGTTCAGACAACACAACCACAATGGGGAATCGAGGTCCCAGCGAGGATTCACAATAGCTGGCAAATGCACGCCTTCTCAACGCTGTGTGTGTGTGCTACACAATGGTATCATTGTCAAGAAAGAGCATTAAACGATGGCTGGAAAAGCAATTTTCTGCTTTACACAGTTGAGGAAAAAGCGCTGATAGGGCAAGAAGAGAGATATACGTCGCTGCCATGGATTAGTCATCATTCAACATTTCTCAGCTCGAAAATCCCATTACCTATACTCGAAAAACACCGGAGAGATAAGTTCTTTCGACGCATTCCAGTTTAATTTGAACGATATCTCAATGAGGGTATTGTTTTCCGCTAACAATATTGCATTTTACTCTTTCGCGAGTTCTAACGCGCTGATGTATTGTTCTGCGATTTGGTAAATATTATTACAATAAAATTTATGAGTTTTCTATATCTTTTATTCGCCATATTCTTCCACATCAATAAGTCTTCCATTCATCTTTGTTCACATATTTTAACTCCCTATCTATCAAATCCAACTATGCTATAAATAAAAACCTCATAAGATTATTACCAAAAAGCAGTACTAGTTTAATAACAAAGGGTTTAACTAAATAGACAAAGTCATCCAATGTCACGAAAAAAAAAATATGTAGAAAATGACCAGAAAAATATTCCAGTGCATTTCCTGCAGAAACTATTATGCAGAAATTTGATACAATGCTGGCAATTTGTATTCCCGGAAAATAGTCTTCACAGCTTTCAACCAAATTTCTGCAGAATTCAAAAGAAATCAAAAGATGCTTTAAACTTGCAGAAATACTCTAAACTAGTTAACCCCTCTGAACTAACAAAGCCCTCTAAAGTAATAAACCCCTCTAAACTGTACTTTTTTCTATGCCATCATTTTTACCTGCAAAAATCCAACTAAATAATAAAATTGAAATTATTTACTGCTAGTATACGTATTTAATTAATTATTGCAATTCTTAGTTAAACAGTTAATTGGCAAAATCTATTTATGTATGGAATATCCCTATGACAGAAATTTATAAGGATTTTTTGTTCAATTTCTAAAATGTCGTTATTTTACATGCATGTATGCACACCCACTTTGTCTTGTATAAATAGTTAAAAATGTATCGGTAATGTGAAATTTTAACCAGAGGAATTCTCACCAAAAATCCTGTATCTATAGTTGAATATCAAGAAGTTAAATCACTTGTGTCACAGTGATTTTAAAACAAATTTCGTTCAGTTTTTAAAGAATATTCAGTATTTTGAAAGTTGAACGGTTGATTAAGACCACAAATATCATGGTTCCAATATGAAATAATTTTATCTGTTAAGGTTTATGTTGAAACTCTTGAATGAAATATAAAATGAATTGTTTTAAACAGCACACACTGTACATGTATTTTAAAATACATTTGACATGAGAAGCCTGGCACCTAAAATACGATTCTGTTAAACACGATGGCATTACTGTCAATTGGGTGATAAAATGAGTTTAGTGTCCAAACCGCTCTTGTAAAATATTGGAAGGCGCTGATGCATAATGGATGTAATTTTGCGGTGGTTACTGGTATTATGGCTTTGTCGTGTCCAATAAATTAAGCAAATGTCCACTGTCTTATCGTCAGAAGAGCGAGGCTATACCCAGCGTCATTCGTAAATCACTCTAGCAATTTTGGATCAGCTAGGTTGTGATATCACATCGGAAATGCCAATGCAAGAGATTTTGGAAGGATTTATCATGGCATGCCGCGAGGGAGTCATTCCCAAAGATTGAATGATATTTTTTTTAACATTTTGACGGCTTCCTTCATTAATGGGAAAAAGCAGTTTCTTCAATGGTTGAAGATGTGGCGTTATGTCAGTGTTGGTGAAAAAAAGCGTTTCTAAAAGTCACTGCTTTAATTGAACATTTCGCATGAGTCGATCAATGAATTCATCTAGACAATTTTTGACATTATTTTGTGGCATCATCTATATCGTGATCTAAGATGGTAATGGGAAAAGATGACGCACTGAATCGGCATTTAAAGATAAAAAAAAGTAAACCGTCTGACGTCATAGTTGAGCAACAGCTTTATTTGAACATCTAAAATCGATTAAATGATCCAATTAATGTGTGGTTGAGTAAAAAAATCCGAATTAAAGTAGCCAAAAAGTAAATCTTCCAGTAGGCAATGGAGTTTGAAATAAGTTTCTATATGCTTGATTTGTTATAAAGATTAAAAATAAAGTTCACTGATATAATACTAATGTAAAAACCACCAAGTATAAAATGTGTTATAGCATGTATATCTATATATATTACAGAAAAAATATTGTAAAATTGCATTATTTCATGGAATATTAAATGTTATCTGAAGTATAACTGAAGTAACACTTTGTTGCTTAGATGCTCTAGCTACCATTATTTATTCAAATTATTGATTACTACAAAGTACTTTCTGTATAATTATGCAGCAAAGTCCCAAAGGATTATTATTCCAACAAAATTATGAAAAATATCTGCGCAATTAAAGTAAACATTCACGCGATAATTCACGAGTTGTGTCCCAACAGTGATGCTTCCAGTTAATTATTCAGTCAATCCAATAGCAACAAGTGGTGCTCACATAGCAACTGTAGCATGCGTTGAAAATACCATGACAGGATCACGTGAAATGTTATTGCATTATGAGACCATTTTCTAATTAGATGCCTTTGCGCAAAACACAATGACAACAATAATTTGCCTAAAAGCTTCTGCCAATTTTCATTCAGATAAACTCTAGAATGTAGTTTCAGAGAAGAATAAATAATCCATTTGCTTTACCCTTTATATCACGGACATTTGTGTACACAATTATCATTGACAGACAAGTATGTTAAAGTCTACAATTTAAAGGAAAGCGTCAAAATTAATTTCATATTTGTAGCATTTTCTACTAGCATTGTGTAAATCTATTAGAAGATAAGATTTTTTTATGTTAGTCCAAATTTACCATGCTTTTCAAGTTGGTTCCAATGCCACTGACACATGCAATGATAAAACCTGTCAAATCTTGTATTAACAAAAGGGGGGAAATGAAAAGGGAATATTACCCATATTTTCTTGATCTATTTGAAAAACTAGTCATTCCAAATCAATTCAAATACCATGTAAATTTAATTTACAAAAAGGAATTTTGTAAACCAGGAAATATTCTGAAAGAGACAGCACTAACATGTTGTTGCAATCCAATTTGAAATCCAAGGTAAGGTTTCAAGAAAATACATGAGAATATGAATTTGGTATACAGTATTCAAAATTGTTACACACAAATATGTTCATTTGACTTTTAAATTAAATGTTATGAACATTTTGCTAAGAAAAACGTTGGTTCCATTAGAGAATTTCAATTTCACCTTATTTACATAAATATTTAATTTGTAATTCCATTAAAAGTTAATGTAGTAAAGTATCGCAGATTTCCATGATATTAAAATTAAGTATAGTGTTATTTAAGACCTTAATTTGCATCCAAGGGCATAAATTCATTTTTGGATATTTTGAAAATGCTTATTCTTCATTAATGCAACTTACAAATTATTCCGAGCACTACATCAAACTACAATATATTAAAAAAAACGAGTCTAATGTAATCTCCCATTCTAGTACTCTTCTTAATGCAAATAAATGTTCAAATAAATTTCTTAATGGCTGAAATTATATAAATTTTAAATTATCGTCAGCCTATATATGAATCTACAACAACTTCTTTTTCAGAATTTGGTGATCCAAACATATATGTACCTGGTATAAATTCCACAGAAACCCAGATTCGGTTGAAATTCTATTCCCAGACGAGCATTTGCTAACCAAATAATCGTTATACGAAATATATATAAAAAAAGCAAACTGTTGTGTATATACGGCGGCTCGATCCAATTGCCAAAACTCTATAAATTCCCATTAAAAAGGCGTAAAATTCTAATCTAGTTTGAAAGTACCCTCGTCTCTCGTATCTTTTACGAGAAGCAGTTATTGCCTCGATGAAAAAGCTTGCTTCAAAAAGAGATCGTAAACTCACCAAAGTGTTTCGCAGTAAGAAAGCTCAATGTCGCTCAGCAAACCAAATAACCCTTGACTCAAAATTCACGAGGTAACTATGAAACGGTTTTTATGTGTGTGGGCGTTATTTTTTATTTTTACAAAACTCGCATTTCACGATTGCTAACAAACAAAGCCTAGAGATGATGTTACAGTTTAAAACTTTATAAAGTAACACCTTGTCACCGTTAACTATGTAAACCTCTGGAGAAACGTAAATCAAAATTACCCTTTACTGCAGATTGCACCATGATAAGTTATTGTTGATGTTGATTGTGAAATCCAAATGATGGCATGTCATCATTAGGATCATGTCAGTACAAAGTATGGGTTGCACATTACGTTAATTAAGATTAAAATTATCACAATATGCAGAATCACTATTATCATTAAGTATCAATCTAAGAACATTTTCCTAGAACTTCTAAATATGTTAGCAACATTTCATCATCAAACATTTTTGCATGGGATGTGTAAACTGAAATTTCTTGTGTAATTTTGTATGTAAAATGAAATTGCACGTGTGAATTTATTGAATTTATGTAAAATGAAATATTTCACACAGTTTTTCAACAATACAGCGCATTGTTTTCTAAATATGTTAGCAACAATTCATCATCAAACATTTTAGAACGACATGTGTAAACTGAAATGGGTAATTTTATGGCAAATTATATATGTAATTTCATGTGTAAAATGAAATTGTATGTATGATTCCATACACAAAAATGTTTAACAAAAGCCAACATGGCTCTAAATATTTTTTTAAAAATTTTTTTCAATGATGGACGCAATCTAAATCGAAATTTCAGACAATCAATGGCTGTTAGCTTTTTTGAAATACTGATTTTGACAAGTTATTTGAATTTTTATACATATTTTAACGTGTCGTTAATACATATGTCAAAAGTATTCCTAAATATTTTCCAACTTCCATTTAACCGAATTTTCTGTTTATCTCCTTGAGATACGAGCACCAAGAATTGCAAACATTCCACTTGTATAAGCAAGGACAAACTTCCCTCTTCAGTAGTTCTTCAAAGACCCAATAAAGTTGGAATATTTGGACTTTAGGTCGCCCTCCCTGAAATCATCAATGACCGGAAATAAAAATCCCAAACACTACATCTGTCTTTACAAAGAGGGTTTGCACAAGTGACATGAAATGCCAGGAAATCAATTTTTGATGGAGTGAACTAGTGCCACTACATGCAGGACACTATCTACGAACATCCTATATGCCACAAAATACGAAATTGCTTTGCAAATATACTCTTGTCGTGTGTCCAGCCATTATGAAACCAAATTTAGAATTGTGATTTATCGTACCAGATGCCTCTTGCAATATTTGCAAAGTTTACACGTTCGCTTGTCAAGTATCATCCAAGATGACCGAGAGTGCATTATATGACCACAGCAGACATCAATGTAGTTGTCAATCGGGTAAAAACATAATATACTATTGTAGGAAACAAAGTTGAATTTCAAATTTGCGAAGTACTCAGAAGGAAATGCAGAAAACTAGCAGCACAAAAACTTGGAAATTCAAAGATTTTGGTCCATATTCATGTCTATTCCAAATATCCAAATAAAATCACTTGACAATATATTAAAATGTATGATATCAAACAATGTTCAACGCACATACAATCAGGAAATTTTATATCAATAGAATTCTGGGTTCCTCGATCAATTTCCAAATATTAAAGAACAGATCATCAGTTTAGTGGTTTCTGGTGATAAACACCACAAAATGTAATACGGAAGTTCTTGTGAGAGTTGAAAAAACTGTTTTCTGTCAGAAATAAGCGCATTAGACAAAAAAATAACAATCTCGAGAGAAATAATATAAATGATATCGATAGGGCCGTGGTCTATATGCAAAGTTTCATTTACCACACATCATCTAAGTAGCAATTGCATTACCAATTTATACCACCTGAGAAACCTAATCCTATGAAGCTTTTATGGTTGTCTTTTCCAGGCAAATGTTTGCAATAAACACGAATCCAAAATTATTTATTCATTGCACAGGCCTCAATAACGCGCTGAAAACACGAGAAAATGGAATCTAACCTGATAAATAATTCAGCATATTTACGTAAAAAGGGAGGATGCTTATTTGCGGGGCTTTCAAAGACGTTATGCTTTCTCTCAAGATTGCAAATTTCTATTTTGCTTGAATGCAGTATGAATTTGGAATCCAGCGCAATGGATTTTTACAAAACTAGCCCTTTCCAGGATTTAAGTACCATGCCTTGAGATTTTGGGAGGACAGAGTCATTAAAACAGCCCATTCTAGATTGAAATCTCCAAATCCAATGTTCATTTCCGCTTTTTTCCTATCACTGTTCTTGCCATACAACTTTCTTTCAGTTTAGCACCTTTTCCAAAACACATTTTCCACAGCTTTTCGCCTAATATTCTTTGGCAAATCTCACATTCGCTGTAACGTTTTTCTATATATTACATGTCAAAGAAACTACTTAGTACTTCAGATGATTAAATCACATATTAAAGATATACATAATAAAAATATAATCCGCATTTAATATATTATATACTAACATATACTTTACAAAAAAATATTATGGAGTAAAAGAAAGTATAATAATTAATTATATTCCAAGATCAATTTCTTAGCAAAAGCATTTCAAAAACGCATTATTTAATGTTTATTGCTGGCAACTATCATCTCAAAACAAGTATAACTTACAAGTTTGTTTGCTATAAAGTAATTACGACCTGAGGGAACAATGAAAATGTTGGTATAGCTTCTAAAGGGTTTTGTAAGGATAGCAAAACACGATAGTACAACCATAAACTTTGCGTTATCTTTCTACAAGCCTCAAACAATTGGATGGTGAACTTTCTGAGTGGTCAATAAACGTACGTAGTCTCATCTAACAATTAGGTTTTTTTTAAAGCACATTCCTGTCAAACTTGCAAAAAGTTGAAGTCTATGACACATAGAAACTTCGTGAACTACTGCATTTGGACAAAGATTTCATGACCATTTTTTACTCAGAAATGTCCAGTAAATTACGTAATCTACGAATCCATGAATCTATTTGAATGAGTTTTTACAAAACCAGAAATTCCTGTGTGGATTACTTTTTTTGCTTGTTATATATAATAAATATTCAACAAAAGTTGTTAAAGATCAAAAGATTTTCTAAAGAGAATTAAAAATTAAAAAGAGCAAAAGTGTAACTAAAAGTGTAAGTCATGTCATACCATTGTAATTAATCTGGTAAAACTTAATAGAAAATATTTCCTGTGACCTGTGATGATATTATGATTAAGAAAATGATATCGAAAACATAAAATTAAATTCTTATTTCTATAAACATGTTTCTTAGATATGTAACTTGGCAACCGATGGCATTGCTAATGATAATTACCTTACCATAATAAGAACCAGTAATTCATGATAGATAATATCATTAGTAATTGCTTATCTACTTGAATATCGGTGTGATTTTTTCAAATCATTAACAATGGGTAGTCATTGCCTCATCTATGACTAAATATAGTTTAATAGTAGGATTTACTTATTCAAGCTCCCTTTATGAGATTGCCTTGTACTTAGTAATAACTTGGCTCGTTTCTTTAATGACAGATTATCGCACTTGACCTTTTGCATCTGATAAAAGTCACGTAATGAGTTAGGATAGATGTCAATTATTAGAAATATGAAGTAGTTCTTCCTAGTATAATTAGGCAAGAGTGTGCAAAATTGAAAAATTCCACCGTTGAATAACATGAATAGCAATCTCTCTCCATGCCACATTATTCTCAAAGCTTTAAATGAATACGGGGCTAAGTGGATTTTTCTATTCAAAATTGATAAAGCCCTCGAGGATTCCTTAATTTGCCATCAGGAGTTTTCCACCATTCGACTTTTCTACGCCTCAGCAACACGCTGGCATATCGAACAAATGTTGAAACCCAGAAAACTTAGTTATAGTGAAGGATTATTTGAGAAAGCAGGCAAATGGACAAATTGGCCAAAGTTTAGTACACGGATGGTAATTAAATGCCCGGGCTGAATAGCAATCTTATATCACTTTTTTGTTGATCTTAAAGAGGAAAATCCCGTTACCCAACATCTATAAGAAACCTTTGGGGAAACAAGAAAAACAACAGAGGCAGAACAACAGAAGATAAAGAAAGAATGAAGAAACTACAACATACTACAAGCCATGACTTATAAGCTTAGTACGGTATTGCAAAATAGATTAGTACTGCAAATACACAACATGGTGGATCCCAGAAGATTGTTAGAAGTTGTTTAATAAACTTACCCCAAATATTCTGAACTCTTGGAATTGAAGAATGCAAATCTTAAACCTGGAAAAAACAAAATGGTTTATTACTATAAGGTAGAACAAAAGTAGAAAGTGGTCACTATGAATAGGCCAACGTTTTATAAATTGTAAACTTTTCAAGGTGGTCACAATAGAGACGCTGTAATAAAAGTCAGTGATGTCAAAAAGATAAATACTTTATAAAATATTTATAACTTAAATAGATCAAAGCTCTTTTGATTTCTCAATCCTCTTAAAGGTGAGATAAAACGTAATAAATAATATATTTTTAAGAAAACTATTTTCAAGACCGACCAATTACGCTTTTAAGTATTGATTTCTCAATCAATATTCCATTAATTCGAGTTTCCCATCGCGTTGCTTTCAAAATCGTCAAATGTGCTAATACCTCCCATTCATTTAATCCCCATCACTTATTTTTTGTAATAAAAAAATGGCGTTTGCATTAACGCCAATCATTGTAGGTAGTTGGAAAAGCAGCGTGAAAACCATCAAAAGGTGTTTTTCTAAGAAAATGATTGATGAGAAACACGACCATTATGAATACGAAAACAATAACAACAGAAAGTGTTTTCGAAAAGCAAAGTTAAGGAATCCAGCATCACCACAAAAGTGGACTAAACTTCCCGCCTCCGAAGCTTTTTTCTGGAGTTTTTTGTGTTTGAGATGCCCGTCACATACACGGAATTCCAGTTCTTAGATCCTTCTTCCAGAATCTAATCTCGGTGGAAAAGCCTGAGCATACACGACCACAACACCGACATTTTCTATCACGTTTCATCTCAACAATTCTTAAAGCATCGTCGCCTATGATTATACATGAATCCCGAGGCGCCATCAGGATTAAGTATCGAGCGTCTGTGTATTTATTGGGACTAACAAATAAAAAGCAATAGAAAATTGTGAGTGTGAGAGACATTGATGCCGACCATGTGTAAAACACCGCGAGAACACGAAAAAAGGACCAATCATGGTGTATCATGTGCGATTGTACACTAATAGGTCTACTGTATACGAGTGACCCATTTTGATACAACTAAGGGCGACTTGTAGTAGTAATCCAAAAACGACCAAACTTCAAGTTTTGAAACTTTGTTATGATACTGAAACCGAATATGGAATCATTGCAATCGGTTATTTTAATAAATTTGTATTTGTAAATAACTTTGTGCAGCCTTGATTAAGCTAAATGAAGATAAAAAGCCCATATACATTTTTTTTGCAATTTAAGTAAATGGAAATCATCTAAGAAAAAGTTGTCATCATACTCTCGTGAAATTATTTAAAATTTAAACCGAACAAAATCAGTAATAAGATAAGGAATGTTCATCTCAATGGAGAGATTTCACCAATTAATAATATAAGAATATTTCCACATATTTCCACCTTAAAACAGGTGAAATTTATAAAATGTCATTAATGTTATATCTACTTGAAGGAACCTATTGTAGTTTTTCTATAAATTTAGCTATTTGAATTACTTTAAAAAGAATTTTACAATCTCAATATGCACATTTTGAGTGTGAAATACATTTTTGAAACGCATAAGGATATGTATTTCTCATGCTTTTAACACATTTTGCACGTGAATCAATCTAAATGTAAATTTAAATATATTTGTTGACATTTCATTTTAATAATCCAAGCATTTACCATCCATTCAATTAACAAACTTAAGATATACAGTTTTACCATAAAATAGCTTCCAAACATTTAGAAACATCTGCCTTTCTAGAAAAAGCATTTCTAAAATCCTTAGAAATTTTTAATACATTATCCATTTATGCGCTTTATTTTCTCTCCAACGCATTTTTTTTCCTGGTACTTGTGTACCATGAGCTTAGAGCCATATATACGTTAGATAATTAAAGTATAAGACTATGTTCAAAGAGGCAATTTGCGCAGTATATATACTTGATACTGATAAATACACTTAGCAGAAACCAAGCCTTAATACGCATGGCTACATACAAAGAAATCGAATACATCACAAAATAAATTACATATATACCTTATGGCTGACGCACGTACTTAAAGAACGCATAGGCTTACCGTATTCCAAACAGCACAAGTTTTTTATAACCAGATTTTG
This sequence comes from Julus scanicus, assembly GCA_034698625.1. Taxonomy (NCBI): domain Eukaryota; kingdom Metazoa; phylum Arthropoda; class Diplopoda; order Julida; family Julidae; genus Julus; species Julus scanicus. Next base: position 26,954 of record JAQGBW010000221.1, on the reverse strand, counting down.
AGGGAGGGAGAAGGTGGAGGGGGAGGGTGTCTCCTACTTTTCTCGCATTCTAGTAAAAACCCTCTTCGTATCGATTTTTTCCCAACTTATCTCAGTTAAAATGGAATCAGACTTTCGGTTCATTCAGCTGAGAGGTACAAAGGTACAAAAAGTAAAAAAAATAAACGAATAATTTAGCCTTTAAGAAAGAAATGAAGAGGAATTATTTATGTTGCGAATTAGAGTTGCATAAAGCACTTTAATGAACATTGTCTGGACTTAAAACAAATTTTTTTCCAGAAATTGAAAGCCAGAGGAACATTCAATTTGCTGACTAAGAAATAATATGAAATTTACAAAACATAACTTATGCTAGTGTAGGATAGTTCACCCGGATATTGGTAGTGTTAGCACTTTAGAAAAAGCATCATACATATTTAATCCAGTGTATACACCTAGCTTCTATTCGCTGAATTGTAAACATCTATAAATGTTAAAGATGTGATAAAAATCCATAAACAAACCCATGAGAGCCTCCACAAACACAGTTTAAAAAACATGAAAATGCCCAAAATGTTGACATCACAATTAAAATTGACTTTATAGTTTAATCAAGTATGTTCTTGTTTTATGCAACATTTATTGTTATAATATTTCATTATGTTACCTAGAGCAAACAAGGCATTGAAATAATGCAGTTCTCACTTTTATACAAATATGAAATTAACATTGTAGAGTACGGAACACGAGTTTTGAAATTCAACTATATTCGACATTAAGCAATTAAGAAAGCTAATTAATGACTTCCAATTGTAAATTAAATGCGAATGTCTAGAATACAATGAGTGTTAGTATACATTGTGTTCATTGTATGCCCTGCAATAATGTGTGTATTTATGTATATTGGCTTGGTGATTTATAAATGTTCATAGCTAAATTATTTATAATGTTAAATAATCGATTAAACTCCTTGGATATTGCACAGTTTTCTTGAAATTTGTTTTTAAGTAACACTAATTTTTATGTCAAGTAATATATCTTTCTTTCATAAAAATATTAGCTGAAAACAAAGTAATTTAAAAAATACTGTTATTCCTAACCAGATTACGAGAAATGACAAATGCCTCTAACATCCGAGTTTCATCGATCAACAAACTCCAATTAGTTTTTCCAAAAATGCTGGCATTTCATTACCAATACCGACTAAATTCAAGTTTAGCATCTTTGTTATATAACATAGCATGTATTTTACAAAAGCTTGACGTGTTTAAAAGCAAGGTTAATTACATGTAAGCTTCCTTTTATATAACAAGATAGCTCTCGTCGCTCAGAGTACCATAAATCCGCTTTTATTTAACCTCCCAACAACATCTCTTTTACAATAGCACTGCTTGCCAGATTGGGACCAATCCAGTTTGCCAAGCCTCACTTGCTCTTTATACCCCAGAGAGATAAGACATTGTGAGACCTCAATGTTTTAACCGGAAGGAGTTTAGGTACTGATAAAAGAAAAAAGGATCGATAATCACATGGTGACCGGAATGGTCTTCGATCCATAAAAATCCAAGGAAGATTGCTATGATTCGTTTTGTTGTCTTAATAAATTTCGATTTTTTTAATACCACATAGGATCATAAAAATAACAAGTCCAGATTGGACAACAAACTGTAAAAAGTTTCAATCAATTTTTAAATCTAATTTATTTTCAAATACAAGTTTGCAGTAGTAGACTGTTTCGAATTTCTAATATGTCAAAGTGTTTTAGATATTTTTGATGTCAAATATTAGCTGAGTTAATGGCACTCCATACATGTATTGAACGCCATTTTTGTTACAAATTAAAAACAACGAATTATTGTATAAAAGTATACCATTAATTAAGAGCAAGCCTATAAAAAACCATGCAATGATACCTCCATTTCGGTTCTCTACAAATTTGAGAATTTCAAAACTATTTGATATGCTAGACGAGTAATATTCAAATTGGTGGCGTCTCAAACTTATGCTAATTTTGCGATTTGGACGAACAAATTCCGCATTTTCTGTTGGAAGATTAAAAATTCCTGTTTTGTACATGCGGATATTAAAAATTCCGCATGACTGCAAGACCAATCGATGTCAGAAAGATCACGGCTAATTAAACAAAGCAATTGCAGGAAACTCAAAAAAAAAATGGCAAATTACCGTTGCAAGAAAATTAATTTGTTCGACTGCCATTAGCTTTTTTTTTTTTAAATAAGAGAAAAAAATAAACACGGAAAAACGTTGGCTTATTCCTCGAAAATCTCTAGCAATAAATAAATAATAGATAGGATCACAACACTGCAATATATAAGGTGGGCGGATCTAATACTAAAAATGATGCTAATATTGATGTAGAATTAGTCAATATATTATGTTTCACATTCTATGAGATTTTTACCTTTCACTTTACAGGTATGTTTCTATTTCATAATCCATATATACCAAATCCAATACAGTATTGTTTAAAGTGGATCTTAAAGTAGATTTGTGTTAAAAAATGTCTCATTCAAATCAACTTATAAACTGCTTTAAATATTCATTTATGTTAATTTGTATTTATTTATACAAAACCGTATTTTTGAAACTTTTCAACCAATAGTAAATGCATGTCGTAGTTCAATAGGTTGCCAATCAAAATGCCCAACAAGCAGTTTCCATCAACTTCTTTTGTATGATAAAAGAATGATGTATTTTGATGCAACATTGGTATTCCTAGTCGAATTAAGCATGCAGCTGCTTGTCTCATCTTTAAACATGATGCCAAGAAGCAGAAAAATTTGCTCTTTGTATTCCAGTCCCTTAGCATTACTGCCAAAAAAACTCAGAACAGATCAAGGAGGCGCCATAGATTGTGGCAATGGTTCAACCCTCCGCTGACAAGCTGACATGTCGAAAAACATGTAATCGATATGAGGCAACAGGCTGGACACGTGATGCGGACTAGGAGTAAATCCCTCATACATAAACTGCATCAAAGGAAAATTCAGTGGAAAAAAAAGATATATATTTTTTTTTTTTTTTTTTTTTTTTTTTTGCAAAAATTCAAATTGCCATGGTCTGTATTAAAAAACAAAATGCTTCTGGAAAGTCAAAAGTTGAACTTAACTACATCAATCAACGGAAAGAATTCAACGGAAAAAACCACAAATGGAAAAGTGTTAACATTCCGTGGAAAACTCCATAACAAATACTTTCAAATGTAAAGTGAAATTCCGCTGCAAATACACTGGGGAATCTGATGATAGGCTCTTAAGTTCAGATCATACAAAATTCATGAAAGAATTGCGATAGTTTTCAAATTCGTAAACGTAACTATACAGGCCTTTTGAAATTTCCTTCTAAAAAATAACTGAAATGCTCGATTTAAAAAAACAATTCTTTAAGGAAATAGCAATATTTTTGAAATTATAAGAACCAGAAATACGTTTAAACATAAAGACATTTTGAGTGATGTTTAATACTCAAAACATTTAATGCAACATTGTTGTGATATTTCTTGAGATATTCGATTTTACTACTCATAACAACTGTTACATCACTACATCTATTTTATTGCCTTGAATTTTGGATCTGAAAAGATCTTGAAAAACATAAAACTCACCAGGAATAAATTCTGACAGCTAAGGAATGTTATGACAGGCCATCTGAAAGACCCTCTGACATTCCTAGGATAACAAATAACCATCGCATCTATAGAGGGCAACACAAGTCGCAAAATCTACAAAATTCATTAGATTTCTCAAAACAGAAACGCACTTGTACCATCTGCTGCATTTCGAGTTCAGAAATTTCAACTGCCAGAGTCACCTCTATAAGCCACTTGTGAAACAACCAAGAACCAGCAGAAAAACAAACTTTGGCATTGTCACTGTTCAAAGTGGATGGTAAGGAATTCATCATAAATGACATTGCAAATGTTTGTCTGAGCAAACACGCGTACATTTACAATGCTCTTTTCCAATGCCATATCGACAATTGTTTGCTGAAGCTGTTCCTAAATGCATTCCCATCTACTTTATATGCGTATCAAATGCACCATAGCAACGACCAATAGGCGTGGGTGGAAGAAACAACATTCCAACAGAAAGCACAAGCAAATATATCTCAGCTAAAGGTCCATAGAGGCCACATTGACATGCCCTTTAATGCACATCACATGCACTACAGGTAATTGAAGAGCCAGTGGCGAGTCCAAAACAAACTAGGCGCTGAAATTACATCCAATAACAGTATTAAAGCTAAACAATTAAAGGGCCTATAGAAAGCAGCCAGGACATCCATGTGATCATGTAATAAGTTGTCATTAAATGAACATGAGACTCACGTTTCACTTACAAAGGAATTTCGCAATAACTTTCCTAACGCCCAATGGTCATCCAATTCACATTAAGTGACTTGCACTGGTTAAAAATACTTCCATACATGTATATTCATATTAAACATGTATTTTGACACGTGCAGATATGTGCTTAAATTGTATTGGTATGTTGCAAATATGCATTTGTCTTATAAGAAATTGAACTTAAATTTCGATATTCATTAGCATAACCTCTATAGAATAAAACGTATATGGTAGTTATTCTATCAGCATACCAATGAGCAACTCAATTTGTAAAAATAAAATTGCATTTGTTCATAGCCATTTACCGAAATGAAACACTCATTACTTTTTCATTCGTTTCGAAGTTTCAATTTGTAAATTCAAGAGAAAAGGCATCGCAATGAAGGACTCGAAAGAGGAGGAACCTTGCATGAGAAACGAGGATATTAAAGAAAGAAACTGCACTAAAGTGGGCAATTTGTGTTAATAGCGATTGCGCGACTAATAACGTGAAACAAAACCCAAATGTTGGTGGAAAATCAATATTCTGAAACACACATGGCTATAGTGAGTAGTCAAACTCATAGATAGATGACATCAAAGGCAAAATATCCTAACATTAATGTTATAGCTGTGTATGATACATGATGCTAACATTTTTTATGATCATGTTAGTTCCTCGTCATACCAGACTGTTAAAACGCTAATTAGCCACATTATTATAATGCAATCGCTTATGTATTTCACACATACATCTCTAATTTAACATAGATAACTAACTTCATTGTTATCTATATGTGTAAACGAAATGAATAATGTATGTTACATAATGATGGAATTGTATTAAAGCAGTATTTTCAAACAGTCTGCTACAATCTTTGCAGAATGGCCAAACACTTAATATTTCCATTTTAAATTTTAAATGAAAATTATTATTTACCATATGCATTATTAAAAATGTTTAAAAATACTTGCATACATTCATGCCTTCAACTGTGCTGCCCCAAAATGGCGGCAATCACTAAGCACATGAAGGTATGTATGGTTTGCCCACCATCAGTGGCACATGTTCTACATGTATACAATGCATTCTAATCTTTACTATTTTCATCAATAATATTTTATTGAAACATGCTCTCTTTCTTTCCACAACACTGCATACCGTAGCTGAGCTAGTATTTCAATCACAATGTATTACTAAATAATGTACCATGAACCACTGCAAGTGAAATGTGGATGTTGTCAAAATCCCTGTAACCCAAAAGCCCCTAAAAAAATCATCCATTATAGGATTTCTAATGGGAATATCCCCTCACTCAAAACATCGTTAATCACCTGATTGTCGCCTCAGTAGAGCACTGTCATTACTTCCAATTCTAAAAAGGTAATTGCTGAACAAATAAGGTGTCGTTTGCTACCAGCTCCTTCTACAAATTACCGAACCATTCGTACAGATCCATTATCTGATCAGATGTAATTTAGGGAAGAGGATTACCCAGCTGATTCCACAAGGTGGTGTGCAATCCATGTGGAAAGCGAATTAATATCCAGCAAGACTTGGCAAAGGGATTTTCGCACCAGAACAAACAGAATAAAGCCTTCTTCGATGTACTACATATTATCTTCTGCGAAGAACATGCCAATGATTAATGCTCCCGAGATGCAGGTGCTGCCTAAGCAGCTTTTGTGCCACACGAAAAATGACAGCTCAAAGTTGGTTTTCTTTCAACCCATTTCATTTCAACATTTGTAACCATAAGATTTTTGCGCAGAAATCGCATCATATGCTCTTTTGGGAATGACTAACATTTTATTCGTAAATTCCACTTAAGTATGTAGGCTTAATGTACTCAGTGAAGTCAAAATACCCATACTGGGTTAATTGAATTTTCTCTAATTTTAATGTTGAAAAGTTTTTATTTAGTAAAAATTGAAAAAAACGTAAAGTTATGAAGTAGTCACTGAACCATGAATCAATGTTAAACATGCCGTTTTACTCAAAAGCCAGGTCGTATTTAAATTGTAAAATACTCATAAAACAATTCTACACTCTTGTATCAGAACAAAATTACGACTAATGATGATTTTTATAAAAATTATGACTGGTGATGATTTTTATCAAAATAAAACTAACTGATGATTTTTATCAAAATAAAACTAACTGATGATGATTTTTATCAAAATTACGACTAATGATGATTTTTATCAAAATTAATTTGCTAAACATGTTTTATCAAAATTAATTTGCTAAGCATGTTTTATTAAAATTAATTTGCCAAACATGTTTTATTAAAATTAATTTGCCAAACATGTTTTATCACAAAGATTTGCAAATGTTTTACAAATGCTCAGCACCAAAACTAGCCAAACAATTAGCACAACACTATAATTAAAACTTGGCTATTACCATATCTGTATTCTTTCCATGTACAAATGTGAAAATAGTTTTACAAATTATGTTGATTTAATACTTTTTTTTCCCTAAACGGCCTATGTTTATCTTGCAGTCGCCTCATTAATTTTATGGTATAATTAACATTTAATTATGAGTCTAGACAAAGAGAACCTGAAAAATACTCTTGACCTGCTTGTTTTAATTCTAAAAATGTGTATATATTTTATTCTAGTCTGGCTCGAAAACGGAAAAACTTAGTGTATATCTGTATTTTTCAACTAAAAATGTTTTTAAATGGGATATTTTTTCCACGTCAGCATTGCATAAATTAAGAATGCCATAACAAAACAATACAGAATTCTAAAACAAATTACGTGTCAAAACAAACATTTGAAGTACTATGAAAGAGCCACAGCTAAAGTGGATTATGCTGCAATTATACAGTACATAAAACACATACTGAAGGATAGTATAGTTCATGCATATTCCACATTAGTATCACATGCATTATTTCCAGTGAAGTTTGATTTAAATAAATTCCTGAAAAAATATTAGGACTTCTTTCGTCATTACTTATTTTGTATATTTTGACTTGAATTTTGTTTAGTTCTGGCGGAATACGTTTAGAGTAATCTAAGATATACTGTATGTGTAAGCATTGTAGTGTTTTCCTATAATCCTCACGATCAATAAACGGGTAATGTCCATATTCAACGGTTTCAATTTATAATAAATCGTTCTTATTTTCAAATATCCATGCAGTAAGAAAAAACTGAAAATAAAGTAGGCTCAAACAACAAATTTACATTGAAAAGAAGAATGAAAAAACAGTCTGAGATTGAAAAGTCATGTCCCCAGAGGATTAAGCCTTCAAGGAGAAACAACCCGTGCAACAATACAAGAAAAATCATTCCACTTTTGGCACCAATTCGCAGGCAGGATGCAGATTAATTTTTACATAATGAAAATTGCTTTGCTTTTATGTCTTAATGCCCTCAAATGGGACATAAGAACACGCTCTATTCAGATATGAAAATCCAATTCACGAAAATGGAAAAGTGCATGATGCAAAGAGAAAAATAAGAACCAAAAAGATCTACTTCCGCATTGCAACCCTAGTACCAATTATACAGGAACATAACAAATAATATGACTAAATAATAGCACTGCAATTCGCATGAGTATGTACATTATAAAAATCACAGTGCTTTTTAGAATGCAAACTTGGAGCTTAGGCTGCTTATGTTATTGTTTTGAACTGCATTTCATTCGAAAATGTGTTTAAAAACAAACATTATGCAATTACCAAAATGTCTCAAGGAATTTTCGTTCCTGTTATACATTTTTAAATACTGAATACATCCCTAGTACGGTCTAAATGCAAATATAATATATTTTCAAATTTATTTAGAAGATTTTCAAGATGGCAGAGTAATTTTCTGATCTAATTTAAAACTTCAAATGATTTCCCAATGGATTTTAACATGTAGTAAAAGTCTGTGGTAACTAAAAATCCAATCATTTTACAGATAAACAAGCATCCAAGTTCAAACAGCCGCAAGCCCATTGACCTTACCAAAAGCAATTCAAACTTGTTCGAGAGCCACAACCAATCAGATTGTCGCCCATTAGCTTATAATGTTAACCGAATCCTGTTTTCGACAAGCCGTTAAGTATATCTCAGTTAAAATCAATAGATGAAATGCAATGTAATTACATCCAGACAAAGGGATGATGGCACTTTGGCACATAAACAACCGCGGATTTTCCAGTGGCAAACCTAGGATTAAAACATTATACAGCAAAACTGTGTGTAATCAAAGTGGGCTAGCACTCCATAACTGATCAAAATTTACCGGCAAGTAAGTAATCTGATAAAGGGAAATTGCACGAATAAATTCACTTCATTAATTGAATTTCAGACACTTTCCTAGTCCATTAACACTCGTACGTCGACTGTCATGGCAGGAGTTTCAAATCGATGCTTAACCCTATCAAAACGAGTATTAAAGAGTAAAGAACATAAACAGAACGCAGTCTATCAAAAACAGAATTGATAGGGCGAAGGCCAAAGCTCCACTTGGCGAAAATCCTATTTCAAAACCCATAAAAAACTAAAGATGCACATAGACCAAGCAAACCCTTAAAAGTTTTTCACATAAAAAATGAAAAACATAAAAGGGATTGCATTTGACCCTCTGCTTGCAATTACATATCGAATATCATTTTAGGTGAGTTTAACCACGGTTAATCGACCATTATATTTTTTATTAGTTTAGAAGGGTATATAATCATCTTTAAAAATGTAAACGAAAACTTGCAATTAGCCAACCACTTGCTATTGAATTTCGAAAATCTCTATAATCTCCCAAATGCAAATCAGAAATTCAACAAGCTTGAAGGAAGTCTAGCAAAAATTCATTATAAATCAGGATGTAAGAAGCGCGCCATGATCGAAAAAGGGAGTGTCAAAGTAGCACTCATTTCCTCATGCCTTTTTGCACCAAATCACAGTATACTTTAGTCAATAATTATGTCCTACATTACAAGGTTACTGCAAACAGGATTCTGAGACACCGACGAACACTGGATGGGGCAAAATCAATCGAGGCAAAAGGCATGACAAGAGCATGACATTGTGTACTCTGCAACCCTTGGGTAAACACAAACCACAATGATGTGACCTTTCCTTGATTAGAAAAGGCAGCCATTCTCTGCTTGGTTGGTTGATGGATGTTACAGGGGGAATGCTCATCTGATGCTGAGAGAAGTCAAGAAACGTTCACGAAATCGACATTGTTTAAAATACATTTCGAGTTGTATTTTAGATCGAAAACATTTACTGAAACACGTTAATGTATTACGCGTTTTACAAAAGGCACTCAACAAAATGCATTTTTTTTTCCTTTGGTGATTTCAATGCACAATAAAGCTATTTCGGAAACGCCATTGTGTGTTTCCTTCCCATTTCCTAACAGTGCAATCTCATTCAGCAGCAAAGATTTACTTATCATTTTTATGCATTCATAATGAAACATAATACATTTCACAAGTAGTATTTCATTTCAGAAAATGCAACATGCACTTGTAAACCGCATTTGCAGTTAAAAACTGTTTGTACAAATAATCTTGTTTATATGAACCATTTTTCTGTATGTATACACAATTGTGCACACTACTGTAAATACACCAAAACACAGTATAATCAGCTTTTTATTATAGTATATTTAGACCTGAAACCAGATAAATCGTAAATACATATTATACGATATGTAGTGGGCGTAAGGCCGACTACATGTAATTTAAGCAATGTTCCACGGTCTTAAATTGTCTAACTTTAAATTCGAGTAGAGAAAAAAAATCCATTTCTAACGACTTCGCTCCACTGCTTCTCTTTACATAGAAAGGCAAGTTAAGGAAGCATTGCAAAAACAATATTGGCAAATAAAATGGAGTTTACATGCGTGGAACTTCAGTTAAGCTAATGCACTTGACCAACAGACCGAAGAAGAAGCGTGCCCTAGAAGCCCTTCAACAAACTAGTATGTGTTTTTAAATCGAGCTCATTGTAACCCACCAAAATCCCATCACAAATGTTGCAAATTCAATGTCAGCACATTTTGGCTTTGGGCATTTGTTTTGTACACTGTCATGCGTTAACAATGTCTTTAAACTGAAATATGCGAAGCATAACTTAAACGATATGTAAAGAGAATGATGCGATGCAGGTCTTAAAACTAGCCTTAAGAAAAAGTACGAGGACGTTATACATCATAACATATCTTTAACGATTTTTCTCTATGAAAATCATTTTGAAAGCCGCATATACTCGTTATGAAAATTTACAATACCTTTAAGAATCATGATTAAAATTGTTTTACTTGGAAATGCCTACCTTCAAGCATCAAATCAAAATCCTGGTGCAAGCTTTTATCTTCATCTTATACACAGCGCATCTTAACTGTTTTCCAAGTCTAAAATATAAAAAAAGTTGTGTTTTCAGTGGTATTCATAAACTTTTAGCAATAATGTTTTGATTAAAAACCAATCTTTATAGAAAAACATGCCGTCTTAAATATAAAATTTCATCGGCTATCTTTGTAAACATCTAACATTTTAATCTAGAGGCATAAACGTATAATGTATGATTATAATTAGTTGCTTATGTGTAAAGTATTGCTGTAGATATACCGAATGTTTAAAGTAAAATATCATGATGTCTTAATGGTATCTTCAGAATAAAACGCCTTACTCGTATATGTGAAGGTATAGTCAGTTACATCTGTAGAATGTGAAGATATAGTCCGTTACATCAGTAGAATGTGAAGATATAGTCAGTTACATCTGTGGAATGTGAAGATAATAGTCAGGTACATCTATAGAATACGAAGATATAGTCAGTTACATTAGTAGAATGTGAAGAGCAAGTCAGTTGCATCTGTAGAATGTGAAAATATAGTCAGTTACATCTGTAGAATGTGAATATATAGTCAGTTACATCTGTAGAATGTGAAGCTATAGTAAGACATCTGTAGAATGTGAAGCTATAGTAAGCCATCAGTAGAATGAGAAGAATTAGTAAGACATCTGTAAAATGTGAAGATACAGTAATACATCTGTACTTAGAATGTGAAAATATAGTAATACATCTGTATTCAGATTTGGCCAGGTATATTTGCAGAAAATGAATAATTGGTCAGGTAGTTCTACAAAAGACTAAATAGATATTAAAAAAATTACACAGTTCAATCTAGTATTTCTTACAAAACAAAAATCACATTTTTATATCTTATTTTGACTAGAAACTGACAGATTATGTGATATGAAAAGTGATTCGGTATTTTTAGAAGATGATAAAAAGTTGAAAATTTACTGCCAAGGTTTTCAAAAATTCAATTGTGATATACAACATTCAGAATCTATAAAAGTACAAGGCAAACTTGGCGCTCAAGTTTCCCAATCATTGGAGCGGAAATTTATTTTCAGGCCACGTTTATTTATTATTTTCTGCAAATGTGAAGGATACTTCTTTAATGGAATTCAGGTAATGCCCTAGGGGTTTTAAATGGAAGTAATTTTTATCCCATTCATTTTCTGTTTACAAAACTAACAATTTCACAACATGAGAAAATAGTAAAATACGAGAAAACAATGTAGCTTACGCGACGTTCGTAAAAAAACAAGGAAATTACATTTGTTGAAATTGACTTGTTGAACTTTAAAAGGAATATCCTGTGAAGGAAGCCGAATCAACCTCGTCTCCTGTGTTAAGTCTCCAAGGAAATAAAAGTAGAAATTGAAAGTACTGAAGAAATATCGAAGAAATTGGATATCAATATGGAATAGCATATTCCAAGTCAAAGAACAATATTGGGCAAAATGCATTAGGTTATCGGAAAAACAGTCGCAGAAATTTCAAAAAATGAAAACATTACAACTGTACTGCCCTTCAATTTCAGATTTTAGAAATGTTTTATTTCGTCGTTAATCTACTGATGGTGAGTTATATCAACATTTTGTTAAAAATCTGGCTATTATAACTATATCAATGAAAATATTGATAAATGATAAATGAAAATATTTTCATGTACTGTCAGGAGTGTGGTAAATACTATATTTCACAAATAGTTGCATATTTGTTTCTCAATAAAAGTTTTGACACATTTATCAACAACAACTTTTTTGCTCTATTTATTTTATATCCCAAGCATGGTAAGTGATATGAATAATTTTAAACAAAATTAAATACCAAGCATTTTTCAATGCAGATGACAAAACCTGGCTTTCAAGACATTTACCAAAATCCATCGTTCAAGTTCTTGTCTGAACATGACATTTATAGCAATTTTTAAGGTGAAAAAGAATGTGGTGCCGAAATTATGCTACAAGATTAGTTGCCAGGTAACAAACTGCAAAAAGGTGCTGGTAGAGTAAATCCATTGATGGATCGTGTGACAAAACTAGCTTAAAGAGGGTTTTACTAGCATTACAAGAGCACGGTAAAAAAAGCAATAAATATTACCATGCTAGTAACGAAAAGTGCCATTTAATGCCGAACACGTGGAAAATTGTAAAATTCATTAAAATAAATTCATCATTTTCATTTTCTGGCCTTCTCAGTGATAAGGGACAAGAAAATTGGCAAAAGTCAAAACTTAGCTTAAATGCAGAGCTAATTAACATTTCAGAGGCATTTCAGCAGCCATGTAGACATTGAGGCATTATTGAAATAAGGTTAACTCAGTGTGATATGGAAGAATTTCCCCAATTAAAAATAATTATTAGTATAGCATCCTTAATCGCCTAATTTTGATCAAAATTCTGAAAAGTTATTAAAACAAACATGACATAGTTAAACACCGGATAATACGCTTATTGGTACCTGTCATGTATACAACTATCCATTTTTGTAGCATGCAGAGAAGAGTTTTGATGTAGAAAGTAGGCTGATCTCAAAGTTGACAATATAATTACATCTTAAGCTCCTGAAGAACCTTCTTAATACATTTATGAAGGATTTCTGTCAAAACCTTGGCAGCAATAATGTTTCAAAATTTGATAAGTTGATAAAAACTAACAATTTGTAGAAGATTCTAACGTCATTGTTTTCAATAATTAAAAATGGAGTAATGCATGCAATATAAACATTGCACAAAGTCTAATTTGCAATGCATTGGATATAATATATCAAATGTACAATTGAACTAAATTCTAAACACACATACTGTACATGGCAATCTAAATACTCAACATTTTCCAGCAGCGATCGACGTAACATAGCATTAAATTGTAATAAAATGCAAATTCGGTAAACGGTATCCATGTTTCAACGTTCATTTGGATATCCATTAGGTGGAATTTTTCCCTGAGGCTACGTTTGTAAAGATACCTGATAATATATTTTCTTTGCAATGTATTCTCGTTTCAAGCAAGGAAGAGGAAAACATACTTTGCACATTTCAGAAGCCCTATTTTCAGCACAAAACGTCTGGAATCACAAGTTTTGTGTTTGTGCCGGGCCATAAAATGTCTTGGCTTACCGCTCGTTCCAAGTTCTTGCCAGACGTTTTGTAAATGTGAAAGAGATCTGCGTCCATTCAACATAAATGCCACAAGAAGCCATTGCTTCAAATTTAATACGTGATTGGGAATATCGTAAAACCGCAGCAGAAGGAAAGGAACATCGTTGATAAGCACACAAGTGTAGTGAATTATGCAGCAGTTTGTGTTCACAATTTCGAATGTTTTTAAAGGAAATTTGTGCAATCATACTTTTCTTCTGGCCTTCTATGCCATAACTCCAATTCTTAATTTCAGTTTTTATAAAATATTTCAAATGTGAGAAATGTATTGATACTAACAATTTTCTGACCACCATTCCCATATATTCTTTTAAACTGTGCATCCCTCTTTCAAATACAGTGTGCTATTAATTATTAAATTATATATTGACTCCAGTTTCAATTTATGCAACATTTTTAACAGAATATCACCATAGTTTTTCTGGAATTTTTCTAATGAAAACATTAACTCTTCCTTTTGTCATAACATTCCCTTTAGTTTACTAAATGTCGGTTATCATCGCTTGTTCACAAGCAATTTAGAGAATTTTCAGTAATGCATCAACGATTGATGATTGCAAAAAAACATGATTAATTTCTCAGACTTAAATAGTGCGAAGCTTATTAGTTTTTTTCCGGATAGCAATGTTTATTGAACTAGGTTAGAAAACGGCTACTAGAATTGATTTCCAAAGAAAAAGCATCCTTAGGGCCATGCATGAAGTAATGTTAGTGTGGATTTTTAGACATCTCTTCATATGGAATTATTGATGGATAAATTGCACAAACGAATAGAAGACATAAGCACTTCAAAACGAATGGTAGCAACAAGAAAATACCTTAAATGCATATAGTGAGCTACAGATGACTAATATCAAGTATGGCAGTTAAATAACTGATAAACTGATAATATCTACTTAATGGCATTTTTTGGATATTTGCCAAAACAATGAAGAGAGTAATCTAGGAGACAGATTGAAGATCTGGAACAAGACATGCACATAATTCTTGTCACTTTATAATGTCAGCAGCTCAGACGTGTTTAATGCTAGACCAAACAAAATTATTACTTGCCACAGATAAAAAACAAACGAAATCTTGCATCTTGCAAAACAATGTTTCCTACATCAGTCCCTTTACCAGACAGATTATTTTAATTCAGGACTGGTGAACATTTGCATAACACAATTACAATTGTGTAATCAATGTTGGCTCATGTAGGTCAGACCATTGTTAGACCACAAATTCAAATTCATAACAAATTCAGCAAACATTTAAGTTAAGGCTAAGTACATAGCTTGTATAAATATGTACATTTGCAATATTGCAGTACGTATCACAATGAGCCATATTGTTTGCTCACGTGTTATATACTTGCACAAATTAAACAAAATGTATCCATATATTATTAACATCTGCATTATACAATGGTTTTTTTCCGATATATTTTATGGAACTTCTAATGGATTACGTTTTAGGAAGAATTCCTTTACAGCAATTCTTAGCGTTTGAAAATAAACCCATGAAAAAAAAATGTATATTAACTGTCATAACATATTTCTTTTTATCTACTTTCCACTTAGAACCATAGTAGATTACCATAAAAGCGTGCCTCGATATATATATAGTACAGGCACAATGAGATGTCATTTGCAATAAATTTCTTACATGGGATATTAACCCGGGTAATCATGTCGTGCCAATCTGCTAGCAACAATTACGAGGCTCGTTGGCTCAATAACCTAAATACGTCTAGTGGCATTCATAATGTACCAATAATTGAAATGTCAGACATAAAATGATCACTGTGCCATTTATCTGGGGATGTTTAACAAGCTCATTCAAAGTCATAGGTTGCCAGAGGCAGTTTGCTAAAGTAAGGTGATTATACTTTTGGCAAAGCCAATAATGAGCTCAAATTATATTTCTGTCACATAAATATCAATATAACACTGCCCAAAGGACAGTGAAGACTGACTTCTGAAGGATGAAATTAGAAGTCGTGGGATAATGTGAGAAGAAAGCAAGTAAATTAATTTGTGCTAACTATATATACACACCTGTATTTACAAAACTATAAACAGATTATTTAAAAACTTTGAGGCAATTAAGAAGTTCACATGTTTCTGAGATTTTATTTTTTGGAACTACTTATAGTGTATATTTATTTCTGAAAGAATAGACTCGTTATTGAGACAAATTGATCATGGTTTGTTACTTTTATTGTGTTTTTTTTACAAAGTAACTTACTTTTTCATTAATACCATCTTTTGAAACATCGAAACAAAGCCACTATCACGCTCTTAGAATTTCCCTACAATTTTATTGAATATAAATTCAGCCCCACGCAACAATTTTTTAAGACATCTTATTTTTCTCATTATATTTCATAACGCCATTATGCCAGCATATAAAAAATTCGCATTTAATTCATCTAATTCATGTGCAGACAACGCAGTACAATGGAATTCTACATCTTTTGAGGATACACAATAGGTGGCAAATTTGCTTTCTCCCTATGGTGTCACTGTACAAGACAGGGCAATAAATGCTCGCTGGAAAAGCTATTTTCTTCATTTTCGTCTTTGCACAGATGAGAAAAGAGGTCGATATGGTATAGTAGAGATAAATATGTCACTGCCACGGTTTTGACATCATTCAACATCTTCATTCCGTGTAAGAGGTTTCAGAAAGACAAAAGATTTATCACTACTACAAACATGCTTAGGGCTTGAAATGGTACAGAAAATACCAGTGGTGTCTGATTCAAAAAACACTCAAATATACATATACTTGAAATGATTGTCTTCACTTCATAATGACTTGGCCATTGTTAACCAGATCACGTTTTAATTGCAAGAATACATTTGTAAGATTGCTGTTATGTGGAACACAAATTTGTCAACAAATTATTAATCCTTGCAAATTTGTCCAAAATATTATCTTACATTATTATTTGAAGTAGTTCTGGTTTTGAAAACCGATATTTCCTCAGAATTATTTAAATGTCCATCTTGCTACATTGCATAATATAATCTATTTCACATTTACTGAATTATTTTGTATTACAAAGGTCTAATTTTCTTGATTGCTTTTTATCTAAACCCCTGCACATTTTTGTTTTCCAGAAAACAATTGACGTAAAACATTCATAACATTTACTACGAGAAGATGCAATTGCTATAAAAACATGTACAATAATATACTTTTTTACACACTTTCAACAACGCAATTGTATGAAACCTTTTTTCTTGAGTGCATGTTTTTGATTGCACTGTCAATTCAGGTGAAAAACAAGGGTTGCTCTACAATTGCAATTACTGCCTTTCCGCAAAATTACATTTTTTCCTACTTTTCTATAGACCTTCTACTTTAATTAGATATTTCTTATATGACGGACAGATAAAGCAATGTTATTACTATTAATAATATCGATCAGAACCAGATTTCCTATATTCCCACTATCATTCTGAATTGTATATATTTATCCATTATTTGTCTCCAATGTATCATTTAGACAACCAGATAGATGGAAAAATATACTGCATAGAACAAAAGTAAGAAAAACACCTTTGTAAACAATGTTCGCCTACCTTCAGGGACAAATCTTGTACACGATAAACATATGGGTAAAGACTATACTGTACAATAATGTACAACAGGGGACCCTGCATTGTTCTTAAATTAAAAACTCGTTTATAAAAAAAAGCAATTACACGTATTCCTTTAAGAAAAGAAAATTACTTATTCAAAAATAATTTAAAGTAACATTTGGTAACATTTAGAACTTTCCCAATGATTATTTACATAAAAACTGAAAATATGTTTCTTACTTGAGAAGATAAAGACAGAGCTACGGAGTACTGGTAGACATGATGCGTCATTGATGATAATTAGTTACATAAACATGTTCATAAAATACGGTCATAATCTAATTTACAAATAAAATGCGATGTGCGTGTAATCTGAATAAAATTACCATGATGACTTCGCATACTTCTAAATAACCCTGGATTATCCAACCCTTCGTTCGACTTTGACTTAAATTAGCAGTATCAATTGCTTAATTGCCTGTAATATTTTTATCGATTACATACACAACATCGAACACATGCTTCCTTCATTTTCATGGTATGAATAAAATTTTACCAATATGACAATTTCCAAGTAATTTAATCTTAATTAAATGATAAATGAATAAAATTAACCAATGCATAAGGCTGCATAGATGTTAGTCAATACTTTATCTTTAGTCGAAATAAAAATTAATCAGAAATGTCATGAGTTGCTAATTTAAAGGGTCGAGATCTTTACTTCAGTAGGCAAAAGAACCTGCACAATTCTCGGAATCAAGTTGTAATAATAAAGATAAGATCTCGATTAATTGGCTGGAATAATAGAGAGATAAGGCCAGATAACCTAAACAATGATTCGGTGGCTCACTTTGATAATAATTGCTATTCCCCAAAGGCATCAGATTTATTGCTAGTAAACATATAGGGGCATTGTTGCAGATTTTTCATAACAACCGAGGAAATACAATTTTGATTTGTTTTAATGGATAGCACTGGGTATGTAGTACTGGTTGCTCCAGGCCTACTATAAATTGAAATCTATCTGGAAATATATATTTTAAACCAGTGTATATATCGAGACGAGTTATAGTTTATAACACAGTTAGCAATCAGTTTTCGCTCTGCAATGCTCGGAGAGTGCCTTTAGCAAAAGATCTTAAAAACGTCATACATTTAAGATTAGTTACAGATTCGGAAACGTGAAATAATTGCGATGAGCAAGCGCATACAAAAATTTGTACATGGCGTAATGACCGCAGAAAATTCCCAGAACTTCCCCGAGTCATTTCCGGTATTGATTTTTAGACATGTTATGGAATTCAAGTCCATCAGGTTCAGTAGATACAGACAATGATACCCGAATTGGTATTATTAAGGACTGACCGGATTGCAGTACACTTTATGCATTTAACATTAAACATTTGTAATTTCAGAAAAAAAGACTATACTCTAATTAAAATCCTTACTGTATTTCCTACTAACAATACTCACTGAAACCGATGTTTGAAACAAAAATGGACATGAAAATTGCCTATTAATTAGAATAATGAGGTTAGTTACTTTAGGCCAAAACATTATGTTCGCATTGGTGTCCTAAAATATCCATATACTAAATGAGCAGAATAGATAATTTGGTATGCCAACTAGGTGGACAATTACCGTGTTGAAACTCATTTAATTGGCAAATTCCATTCTCGGTAATAGCACCGGCTATTTCCACATGCAAATTATGAATTACGCCGGCGTCTATTGTCTGAAGCTTTATTGCATAATAATGACATTTACAAATGATAAATGGCATTTAAAATCCAAAAATTCCTTCAAATATGTTTGCAACGCGATATTCAAATTATACATACGTAATCTAAAGGACATACAAGAATTTCCCACCATATTGCATTCAACGCTCAGGACATTACCTAACATTCTGTAAATATCATTACAAAATTGTAAACATTACTAGAATTTTTTGACAGAAAACCACGCAAATACAAAAATGTAATTATAGCGAGAATGTATTGGCATTTTCCCATGAAAATAACGACTGATTATGGTTTTATATTAAAGATAAATCAAAATATATTTTTATGACAAGAAAAATGAAATTTTGTCAAATACAGTGGTGCAATGCTCCTGTGCTTTGCACAGCAGCATAACTTTTCGAAAAGTCCTTCATCCCCATTTTCCATGATTTTCTCTTTACTGATGGAACCAAAGAACCCTCACCGCAATGTATTGTCCAGGCAGGACAATAAATAAAACTAGGGAAGTGCCTAGAACTTCGTAACCACGTTAAGTTTTCCAAAATTGCAGTAAATTATTGGCATCGTATTTGTAGTGCTATATTGTGGAGCAGAAGACGTACTGAATGCAATTGCACTGATGTCAAAGAAGACGAATGGACCAGCTTTCTGGTAAATTGCATTTGGCAAAAGGTAATTGAACATGATGGCCATATTGGATTTCTGCTGCCTAGGAGTTCAAAACACTTTGGAATGTAAGTTGATAAATCTCATCAGATAAATTTAAACTAACTCAATTTCCATGTCATTGTGAAATATTTGTTTTCCAGTTAACCACGTTAGTTTGGAGCAAAGTTATTAGACCATCAACTAGACAAGGAGATAATGGACTCTCTAGTTTCTACTGTGTTTAAGATACTAGGAAGACATGACACCAACTGAAACGCATCCATCTTTTCAGACAAAATATCTCTAGTTTATCAAACGGACTGTGATTGATCAGTCATCGATCAGTCATCATTCAATGTTGCAGAATAGAGCATAGAACCATAGTGGCTAACAGTTTCTGGGTGGTGAAAGGGTTAATAGATCACCAGCTGCTTCCTTCTAAGAAATTGTCATTGCTGACAACGTACTTGCAGTGACTGATGACCATACACTTTGATATATTTAGAGTACCAACTATAAAGTCAAATTTTCAAAATATCTCTTCTACATATAATTGCACGTTTTTGCAATAAATGCACCAGCTAAGCTTCTCAGTCTCATGAAATAAGAAAAACGTAAGACTAGCCCTTGGGAGATGTTAAATGAACTAAATCGGATAAGACAAAAATTGGTTTTCCGATAAAAAGTCATTACTAAAAAAAATAAAAATTCTAAGAAAAATGTACGATGGAAGAGGGAAAGAAGGAACTGATCTTTTGTAATCACACACTATTGTTATACGACTATTTGCAAAACAAAGATTCTTTTTTAGAAAAAGCTAAGGTAATTTGATTATACAAATATTCAAGAATATAACTGCATCGTTTTCTACACGAGAACTGAGGCAGATTTACGATACTCCCGATGCAGCTTTATTTAAATTGGTATCAAGCAAAGCTAAAAATCTAATTAACTCTGTTTGCATTTCAGGCAATTATCGATAGCTGCGTAGTTATACAGGTAATGCGTACAATTATGTATACGTAACTTTCTGATTTCAATCACTGTGCTGCATATTCCTATTCGATGGCTTTTTTAATTACATGCAGAATTCAGAGGATTTTCATCAACAAAAGAATAATTGTGTTCCATCAATAAAGATGGAGAAATCTGATATATTTCTGAAAGGAAACTACTGTTGGTATGAAGAATGTGCAGTTTATATAAAAAAATCTTTCTAGGAAAATGGGCACGTTAGCTTTTAAATTCAGTGTGAAGATCACTGGGTAAGTGAGCCAAACCGTTTGTTTTCTGTATATTTCTGGCTCCAGGCCAGGAATCTGTAATTCATTCGCATTTCCTGAAATCAAAGACCTCCTCAAAGGAATACATCCCTAAAGAACGTCATCATTATTTATTTATTGTTATCATTATTATGATCACATAAAAACTCGTCTTTCGAACCAAAAAAACCCAGACAAGTACGTAAACCAATGCAAAAATAGACGAAATATTGATCACTTTTCTGTTGAAAATTATTTGTAATACCACATTTAAGAAAAGATAAATAAGAAAGTTAATAACCTTGGAAAACTAAATCCAGAATTGTATATATATTCATTTTCCTAGTTTATTCGTTACTGTGCACATTTACTCGTATGCCAGGAATGCTAGACAGAACCTAAAAAATGTTATGACGTATGTGTTGATATTTATCAGAGTAGCTGGAATGCATTAAGAATGCAATGGTATTCCAGCCATCAAAAGATATTCAACTACATTCGTGAAGATATTTAATATCTAATTTATGGTCAACTTAGACAAATGCTAACGACGATATGACTAAAACAAATTTTGCTTACCTTGGGAGTGTAATCAGATTTTTATTTCGATGGATTTAAAGGTGAAAAAGTTTTTTTAAACACTGCAATCCAACGTTGCATTTCCAAAGTCAGAATCTTCTCCGTTTACATAAATTCGGAAAACACGAATCCAAAACTAGAGTTCATGATCCGTTTCTGATGATGAGTTTTGAAAAACTACGTATAATCCAAATATGAATCCTCCAATTTCTCAGCTGATACGTTGTGCCATCTGCCACGCTCGCTTCCCACTCACATTATGGATCACTCGACATAGAGGTGATCAACCCCCGCATGGCGGAGGGATATACTGCTGCGTGAGCCGATCGTGAATCAGGATTATACTACTAAAATAAAAGAAAAAATAACTCGAATCAAGGATAAATAATCAGTGAAAACATTAAAATATCCCCATTTATATAATTAAAGATTATTGACTTTTCAACTACAAGTCTATATTAAATTAAATAGCCCTGCATCGGTGAAGAGGCGAAAAACGTAAAACGTTAAAAACCCTCCGAAGAATTCTAAATAGTCCGTATTAAAAATAAGATTTTTCACCTAAATTCAGACTAAATTCAGTGAATTTTTCATCGTTTATTAAAAAAACGTCTATTGGGATTTAATATTTTCAAGACTTTTAATATTTTCATCGATTTCACTAACAACTCAATTCAATTCAAGTCGAGCTCGAATCAATCTTCATCCAAAATTTCGTACTTTTTCCTAATAGGTTTTCGGAAACAAACTAAGATTGATTGCCAAACCTGTTTAAAATGTTGACACACAGCACGGTGTTTATGAATATGATAGAATGAGCGTAATTGGTTTTAATTTACGAACAATATGAAAGGCTTTATTTGTCATTACGAAACTGTTGCTTTTTTACAGCAAACACAATTAGATCAAAATATGTATTTGATGATTTCCTATTTTTATTACTCAGTCGTATAACGAAATTTCACCGACTAAAGGCTGACGGTTGCGGCTTAAACACGGCGGTGTAACTGCTTACACGAAATTTTTCTTAAGACGGTAGTCCTACGTTAATAATTAAATTTGTGACCATGACACTGACTCAGCCCCTTTCTTTTTCACATTCTCAAAATTTAATTCAAAATAGATGTACATTTTAACGACTATCTAACTAGCTTATAAATTCTAAACTATTATCAACCAATTCAATTTAATGTTTAATTGCACGAATTGCCGTTTGTTACTTTATATGGATTCTTATTAATTCCTCATTATCAAACCATATCATAAAAAACAATTTCGTTAGTTTAAAAAATATGCTGAAATCCGATGCATTCCTCATTTGCAAATAATAGCAGTGTGTCAAGTGGTATTTTCTCAGAAACAGGGTTTTTAACCAACTTGACATTTTTATTTTCTTGATGTATAAGCAAAAACTTGGCAATCTCAAGTATTCAATTTGACACGGTTTGTCGAAGCAGCTATTAAAATTTCTTTTAAAAATAAGACTGTTAAACAATCCAGCTGAAATAGAAAAAAGATTAACATGATTGCTTCAGCTCAGTTTCTTGGAGTTTCTCAAAGTTGGTTTCTAGGAATTTGTTATCCAGTGTGTTTCTGCATATTACTTATCTCTGATCAAATAAATTGGGAAAATAAACTCTTTGTGTCGCATTGCTAGACGCCATAATATCAAATAAGCTTAGATTAGAATTAAAACATGTCTCATTTGAAATATCTATAGTGAAACAATATTTAACGCCTTCTTAAAACATATATTTTCGTTTAATTTCTCTTAAAACATATCTCGAATCATCAGTCATATGATAAGAAAGGCATGTACGAAACTGGTCAGAAATTATACTTATCATGGATCAGCCAACTTTTGAAATACATGACCATTCAAAATGGAACAGTTTTTACCAGAATAAATTCAGGCTCCAACACTGGACGTGAAAAAAGTACA
Organism: Julus scanicus; assembly: GCA_034698625.1. NCBI lineage: Eukaryota > Metazoa > Arthropoda > Diplopoda > Julida > Julidae > Julus > Julus scanicus. The sequence goes on along the minus strand of JAQGBW010000221.1, from coordinate 3,405 downwards.
TGAAATTCAAGTAAGCGTATTTTTCTTATATATTCGTTAAGAATTTTTTTTCTGTTTTATCAGAAGCTTTTTGGCGGCTTGCTTATGCATTAATAATCCAGTCTAGGCGTTTTTACGAGTCAAAATTCGAGACACATATATCCGAACAAAACCCAACTTGTTTTTGTTGAGAAGTTCATGAATGTATAACATACTTGTACAACAAAAAATAAGCTGTCGGACTATAATGAAATTTGCAGAAACAACATTTTTTGCGCATATATGATTAGAGTGCTTGCCGTACATGAATTCTATATGCATATGAATAGTAATTCCGTTACACTGGCAATAAGAAAAATGACGTATTGACCGATGTATTTCTTATGCATGCGTAAAATTGCATTTATATTTTGATTTACATAAACTGTATAGTGCAAATATATAGTAGATAAACACGCTTCTTCCAAGTTCTCAAATACATTTGTGCACATTAAAGCATATGTTTTCTTAAATCCTCCATAACTTTAAAACAATTCAAAAATTCCAACTTAAGGTGTTTTACTACATGCTGTAAAACCTCTTTTCTTGAAATTAAATCAATGTCTAATTATTTACAGCATGTCTAATTTTCCTGGAAGTCCAGGGTCTAGACATCACTTACAACTTCATTATTCAATTAATTTCAATCCGAATTTCAATTAAACTCAAGTTAACATTTCTATTGATGTAAATAAGTGAACGCAGCGCAACAATCAATTCCCAAATCCCTTGAGAATGAATTTATTTTCCTCTATATCTCCTTGAAAGCACCCCTAATCAAATTATATTGTAGAATTGTTGTTCTGCTTAACGAGACATTTTGACTCATCTCGTAAACGAGTGGCAAATCTGCCTAAACAGCGTGGGCCGCTTAGAACTGCAGATTAAATTTCTTGGTATAATAATTCAGCATAACATTGCTTAAAATTAGATGAAGACGCTTAAATTATTACGTCAATTGGCTTTGTACGATAGTACACCTGTAATACCATCCCGAGCATTTTCAAAGCATAATTGAATTTGTTAAAGTATTTAGTTTCTACGTAATGGATTAAGTCTATGCAACCACTTTATACACATTCAGCATACATATGTTATACACAGATTGCACTCTAAAATAGAATTTTATAAGGCTCATGTTTTCAAAAGTTGTGAAAAGAATTCTAGAAATATCTTGTTAAGTTTTGAAAACCTAACAAATGTTTCCGGAAAGACAAACTTTCTGCTAAAGTTTGCTGTAGTCAGAATAAAGATTTGAATAAATCATCCATAGTTTTTGAAAAAAAAAGGAGGAATTACATTTTGAGTGTCCAGGTGATAAACTACAAAGAAATGTTCTTTATGACTTGACACATTTAAATGATGGATAGTATGTTGAAAATGAGCTTTGGAAAGCTTAACTTAAGGATTCAGAATATCTTCAAAAACATTTTCATGACAGGATGTCTGCTTTTTATGCTAAACATGGATGAAAAGCGAAATTGAACATTGCAAGTCTTCACTATACATTTGAAAAATTACAATTTCGAAAATGGAGACAAATGACTTCATTGTGTCCAGTCTATAAAAACCAAAAAATTTACCAAAGAAGGAGCTGAATAAAGCTATTGGGTGATCGATGCAGGTATTAGAAGGGATTGAAGAAGACAACCATCTACTTCGCATTTCTTCTGTTCCTGTGTCAAGCAGATAAACACAAAATCAATAATGCCACCTGAGTGTGTTATTCTATATAGTCGTGCTTGTGACAAAGCCACCAAAATTGCCCGAGGGAACCAGCCACAACGACGCAATTTTAGCAGGGAAAACGGACCTCTGTTATACAGAGCAAAACATGGGAATGAAGGTCATCGTTTTCATCAAAATGAACAACTCTGCTGGTATTGTCTATTTAGTAAGATGTTTTTCTAGACTTATCCAAAGATTGAAAAACGAGAATATCAAACTATTATGGAAGGATTGAGAAAAGTGTGCTGTTTACTTTAAGCATAAGATTGAATATATCCACATTTTTAATATTTGAATTTAAGAAATGTATTAAAATCCATTGTGAGTTTAATAAAAAATATATTGCATCAAAGAAAATATAAAAATTAAGAATTAGGACAATACTCAGAAATTAAGGAAAGAGATTTTAGCTTTATTAAAAGCTTGATAATGTATTAATCGATAAATGCTTTAAATATATGCGAATTCAACAAACAATAACTTTTATCAAAAACTTTTAGGAAATAACTCATTAATATTTCCATAAAATGCGTTTTAAACATTAGTTTCCTGAATGTAAAGAAATAAGGTTCTCCAAACTATAACCCGGACCTCCTAGGTATGCATCATGTGTCTCCTCGCCAGGTATCCTAGCCACTAGACAACATGGAACACATGTTTCCGAAACAATTTCAAAAACAAAAACAGGGATTTTAATGACAAACTTTGATTAAATCAAATTTATTATCAACTGTGGCAAAACAAATATCCATGTCAGGAATCACACCCAGGCCTCCCTAGTGAGAGCCAGGTATCCTAGCCACTAGACAACATGGGACACATGTTTCCATGCAAATTTCAAAATCAAAAATATGAATTTTAATAGCAAATGTTGATTTAATCAATTTTATTATCAACTGTAGCAAAAGAAATTCCCATGCCGGCAACCGAACTCGGGCCTCCAGGGTAAGAGCCAGGTATCCTAGCCACTACACAACATTGGAAACATGTTTCCATTCCCATTTCACAAACAAATGTAGAAATTTTAATGACAAATGTTGATTTAATCAATTTTATTATCAACTGTAGCAAAAGAAATTCCCATGCCGGGAATCGAACCCGGGCCTCCTGGGTGAGAGCCAGGTATCCTAGCCACTAGACAACATGGGACACGTGATGCATCATGGTTCACAAAGCCTAAACAAGAGTTTCAACCACAAATGTTAGTTTATTAAATCAATTATCAAGTATAGCAAACAAATTCCCTTGCCAGGAATCGAACCTGTGCCTCCTGGGTGAAAGCCAGGTATCCTAGCCACAAGACAACATGATACCCATGTTTACGTGCTAATTCCATCAACAAATATATGAATTTTAATGACAAATGTTGATTTAACAATTTTATTATCAACTGTAGCAAAAGAAATTCCCATGCCAGGAACTGAACCAGGGCCTCCTGGGAAAATGCCAGGTATCCTAGCCACCAGACAACATGAAGCACATGTTTCCATGCCAATTCTGAAATCAAAAATAGGAATTTCAATGACAAATGTTGATTTAATCAATTTTATTATCAAATGTAGCAAAACAAGTTCACATGCTAGGTGTTGAAATTAGCGCACCTCGATCTCCAAATTTGCATTTTACGTAGGGGCATTTTGTAGGTAATTTGTTTTATGA
>JAQGBW010000220.1:0-52665 GCA_034698625.1 Julus scanicus | reverse complement strand
ATCCAATTGCGAGTTGAATAATTACTTTTCAAGAACAAAAACTTTAACTGCAAATATTTTCTTCTATACTTGTGTCAAATCGCAGAAATTTTGGTTAATGAAAGAGTGCCGCATACAGCTTCTTTGTAAATCAAAAGCATTGGGTTGCTGATAAAACCTGATTTTATAAAGACGTTGTACCACTGTGCCCCGGTCTCCCTTATACTCTTCTCTGATATTAGCGTTCAATGTGACAAGAGCCTCCGTTTACGAACGGCCCCTCGCTGACCATTTGCAAAAGTACAATTTGAGCTAATGCACGATAACGAGCACTATATAGGAAGAGTATCACCCGATTAAGGTGGCAGTTGTGGTATAGAGTAGGAGAAGGGGTCGATCTCGACGTCGTTAATCCCACAAGAATTTGAATTGTTTGACTAGATAAAAGGTTTATTTTTACAGCGAACCAACAAGGGCCCAGTTTAAGGATGCTGAACGTAGATAAGGGTTTATTTACAAGAAAACAATAAAAAGGCAAACAACTGAAAAACGATTGGCTTTCCTGTTTATGTGACTATGACAGATCGGGTTTTATGCACTCTGCTATGCATGGAGATGACCCTTACAAGTCTTCTTCAAAGGTGCTTTTTTTTCTGGACAAGAAGTACATTTGAAAGCTAGCGATGAGATGCTTAAAAACTGAACATGGACCGTAGGGTGGATTGTCTGAAGTGTGATCTGCTACAGAAATAAACTGGCGTTTTACGATTTTCAACGGAATTACATGGACACTATATATCAGAAACGTGAACGAAAATTTCTTATTCTCGGAGTTTTGCCATGACTTCAGGATGTACATATGTACGATCTTATACATTCCTAAAACATGTATATGACCCTATATGAAAAATTACATGTTTGAAACCATGTATGGCCATAAATGGGGATGCTTTGTTAAATGTGGAGATGTAGGAGCATGTCATATATATAATGTCCAATTTCTGATATATCCATGCATTACACTTTCCATATGCAGTAGAACCTGTCTAAATTCATATGCTTGGGACCAGTGAAAAATATGCTTTTAGACAGGTTATTTATCTACACGGTTTCCAAGTCGGGACCGGAACATTTTATGCTTTTAGAGAGGTTATTCATGCACACAGGATGCATTTAGACAGGTTCTACTGTGGGTTTTTTTCTGCACGCAAAAAGTACATGGAAAATAACTTGTTTGAAACCATGTGTGGCCATGAATGGGGATGTTTTGACATGTATGGAGATGTAGGAACATGTATGGCGATGTTTTGACATGAATGGAGATGTAGGAGCATGTATGTAGGAGATGTAGGAACATGTATGGAGATGATGTAGGAACGTGTATGGAGATGTAGGAACGTGTATGGAGACGTAGGAACGTCTTTGTAGGAACGTGTTTAAAGATGTAGGAACATGTCTGATCATATACGACATAGATGTCCAATTTCTGATAATCCATACATGACATTTTCCATCTGGCTCAAAATCTGGTCGATTATTGGCTAATATTTTTAAACATGGAAACATCCATGACGCCTACATGTCCATAGGCTATAGAATTTTTCCACTCTGGATGTAAATCTGCATTATGTCAATTTTCCCATTGCATCGTAGAGTATTTTTTTTTCAACTTCCTTAAATATGGCAGAAGCAAGTTTTCTTTCGTACCTTAAGGAATGAAATGCCAGTAACGATTTATCTCGACGTTATCAATATTTAAAATATCATTAAGAAAAAGCGTATTTTTATCATAGCTTATGTATCAGTTATTCACCCAGAAGGTCCCTGAAATGAAATTTCAGTTTCTCTCGAATCCCTAGTCTTATGCAAAGCAATACATTTCCATCGCATTAGTTTTTTGGGTTTTTATTTTTTTAGTTTATTTGCAAACTGCATGAATCTTGGGGTCATCTAGCGGTTTCTGTATGTTTACATTTGGCTCCCATAAAAGCTGTATGTGGAGCAGCGGCCCTGTTTCATGTATATTTCATGCGTGTATTGCGAGGGATCCGTGCAATCCATGGCACAGGCTTATTTCTCCTTTAGTCCGTATGTCAGCAGTGTGAAACCGGCCAAAAGTAGAGTCGCCATAGAAACAGAAAGCAGACACATTTGCCGCTTTCCAACTTGATTTAATCTAAAAAAAACAGAAATAAAAGCCTGGAGGTGCGAAGGATCTGCCCTGACGACATTCGACCAAAACCAAATGCAACACAATTTCTGCATGGCCAACAACTTGTTCATTGCCTACTGAGAAATGGTAACAAAATCGATGTTCAGGTCATAAATAAAGTGGGCTTCTTACGTGTTACTATACAACATGTCCTCTTCCATACTCACTTTGCTTCTCTTATTTTTTACTGCGGAAAAATCGTGTGTAGCAGCGGTCGGAAACTTGTTTAACCATTACCCCAAAATATTTTTGCGTAAGTCGATATTACTCTTTCCCCTTCTTCCCCCCCCCCTTCCCCCCCCCTCCTCCTTCATTCTGAAAAGAAAACAATCAATTTATAAAATTTATAAAAATTTATAAAAAAAAAAGTTACATGAAAATAGTAAGTATGTAATAGACAAACAAAATAAAATTATTAAATTGGAACAAACAAAAATTTTAGCAATTTAAATATTACAAAAATTTCCCTATTACCCATTTGGGGTAATTTACCCCGGTTCCCCAACTTCTGGTGTATAGAGATGTATGACTTTTTCTGTATGACCATAAATGAGCATGTATGGGCATACAACTGTATGTATGACCATATATGAGCATGTATGGCCTTACAAGTGTATTTATGACCATATACGAGCATTTATGGTCATACAACTGTATGTATGACCATATATGGCCATGCGAGTGTACGTCTGCAACTGCTAATATATGAGCATGTACAATAGCCATGCAAGTGTAGCTATGTATGACCATATATGAGTATGTATGACCATACAAGTGTTTGTATGACCATATATGGCAATGTATAGCCATATGCATGTGTAACATACAGAAACTGGTCCTTTTTTATTTTTGCATGTCGTACGAATAATAGCCTTCCTGGCAAATCTCCAAATTTAGTAGAAATTGACTGTAGGGTACTGAGTTGAATTAAATTGAATATGGTATTGCAGTTGTATGTGGTTCATATACTGTATTTTAAATATGGTTCATTAATGGCTAATTAAAATTCTTATGTGGCCCACACTTATTCTACATGTCTGAAAACACGTATGGCCATATACTGCATGCCGTTTTTATGTCCATATATGGAAGAAACATTTGCAATATTATGGACAACGAAAAGTTATATTAAAATGTGTTATTTTTTGCATGTATTAATTTTTTAAAAATCATATAATACATAAATTTTGTATTCAGGAATCATAATCAATACGGAAATATGAGACTAATATTTTAAAAATTCATTATGCTAAATTGGGATAACGCAATTTAATACAGCCGGAAGTTACACATTATATACATGTACTGTATTTTGATAGATTCATTCTATTTTGCAAAATGTTCAACTCTTTTTTTCTGTGCAAGTTGGCTTAAAAGTGCATTCATTTATTTTACAAGCTTAGGGCTGTGAGAAAAAAAAATATGTTTTTGTAGGAAAAGTCAATATTAATTTACTTTGTAAAACGAACAGAAAATTTAATATACAGGTGAATTTTGTTCATAGCACATCTTTATATTGTCTAAAATTATGATTGACACGCTTGAGAGTGTTGTGGTTTATGCCATCACCTTAAGCAGTCTTTTGATTAAATCTCATAAAAGTGCATGTTGATGATAGTGATTTGTGTGATATTGATGAGATTGGAACAGGTAGGTGTGCGTACCAGTCACCAGGGGACGCTGGAAACGTATTTAGAGTATGCTGGAAATCCCATCATATGTAAAGTTTCAATTGCCTCAAGATGGCGCTTTAGACACCTATTTGGGATGAAGTTGAAAACTGAAAAACACCTATGTGTAAGGTGATCTTGGTATGTATCATACGGTAAATGGGCATGTAATGGAATATATTTATCCATTGAATGGCCATGATAGACTAAATTAAAGTTTTGAGTTTCCATATATGGATCACAAAAGCTAAGGATGGTGTATGTACAACAGTAGCCAATCTTAAACCCTACTTAAGCATGCAGTATATGCTTGAACATGGCCCTACACTATAATGTTAAATTTTCGTTCGATTCTAAGGATATAATCACCATTAAAAACTTGAACGAACACTGAACGAAAATTTCATGAAAGTCCTCTTTAGAAGGGTTGGCATTTGATCCTTTTTTAAACCCTTGCCTTGGTTGAAAAAACACCATTTTTGGTGGATTTTACAATTAGTATAATTAATGTAAATTTTAAAAACCCTCCAACAACGCTTTTAGGGTCTTGAAAAACACTGCTTCAGTATCTTTCAAAATGGCATAATCTCATGAAAGTGTATGCTACTATATTTTAGGATAAATCTACAATTTGGGTGTTTCGATCCCTGATGCGTTGTTGAAAAAAAAAATTGATCAGAAATGTAAGGATTGTGCTTTTAATCTTAAAAAATCAAATCTAAAAACCACATTCGCATTTTTTCAAATAAAACACGTTTTTCTCGTATATTCAAGTGTGTTGACGTCGACTTGTTTGATATAAAAGAATTTGAAGCGTAGATACGGATGTTCAATCATCTCAAATTGAGATTCAATTCTTCGGAAAAACACCGAATTCAATCTCCGTTTTTTTGGATTATTCAGTCGAAAAACCTCTCCTTTACACACGTTTTTAGTTCTCCTATTTTTTTTCCTTTTTTGTGCAAATTGTTTTGTCCAAGTTTTCTCATAAAATGCAGCAATATCCTTTTTAACTCTGGCCGAAATTTCGTTAGCTCGATGTATTTCAGTGTCTACTTTTATCATTTCATTTCCTCATCAGGTTCCTCCTTACGTTTTAACCGACAACAACTTAACACGATGATAACACAAATTTCGTTGGTCCTTCTCTGGTAATTTATATCTGGAGGATGTAATTCACGTTGTTTTTTTGTTTCTTGTTTTTCGAGGGAGATATAACTCATGTGGAGTGATAGTGAGTCACTGCACTAAATTTCCTACTTTGTTTTACGATGGTTAATTCTCGCCAGATTGCAACTTTTATCATCTAGCAAAAATAAAACTAACTTTATCACATGTAACGTCCGTTTTCATACATATGCAAAAAAAAATACAATTTTTTATTTATTTATTTTTTTTGGCTGCATTTTGTACTAAATGTTACGAGTCCCAAGTTATAATTTGGATTTTTGTCAACAAATGTTCGTAGTTAAAATTTAACAACACCCATGCATCGACCTAATACGTCATATATGGCCATAATGATTTCAGACATATATGGATACATAATATTTGGACATATATATGACCATACATAAGTTTTTCACCAGGGTGACTAGTTCCAAATCAACTCCTTGTGCTGTTTTAATATATTCTGATCGATGAATTCTGCTTGAAATCGTCCAAAACCGATGAATTGTAGACAGGAAGGTGCAAGTAAAGCACGGTCAAACCCCCTTAAGAATCCACAAGGATAAAAAATTCTTATCGTTTAATGGCGGAAAAACAAATCTGAAAAGATGCGCAATTCACTTCCGTTTCTTTAGGGAAATGTAAGACGACAGCCAACATTTATCATTTTTGGATTTCTTTTTTCTAAGACTTAGTTTTTTAGCTGGTCATCTTGGCACGAGAGACTAAATCGCCCGTCGTAACACATGCATCAACTCCATGAATGACTGATCTTGATAACTTTGTTGTTTTTCTAAATAAAAATATGGAATAAAACGAGACGTGCTGGCCTCTGGCGGAAAGATAGCGAAAAACATTCTTGAAGACGACCATATTTAAGTTGATAAGCAGATATCCTTTATAACATGCATATGCCGGTATGGGACATGTATGAATAGCATATGACTTGTATGACATGTATAGGACTTGTATGGCATGTATATGACTTGTGTGACATGTATATGACTTGTGTGACATGCACATGACTAGTGTGGCATGCACATGACTAGTGTGGCATGCACATGACTTGTGTGGCATGCACATGACTTGTGTGGCATGCACATGACTTGTATGGTATTTATGACTTGTATGGTATTTATGACTTGTGTGACCATGCACATGACTTGTGTGGCATTTACATATGACTTGTATGGCATGCATATGACTTGTATGACATGCACATGACTTGCGTGACCATGCATATGACTTGTGTGACCATGTACATGACTTGTGTGGAATGCACATGCATGACTTGTGTGACCATGCAAATTACTTGTGTGACCATGCACATGACTTGTGTGACCATGCACATGACTTGTGTGACCATGCACATGACTTGTGTGGCATGCACATGACTTGTGTGACCATGTACATGACTTGTGTGACCATGTACATGACTTGTATGGCATGCATATGACTTGTATGACATGTATATGATTTATTCTGTAAATAACTAAAGCAGAAATTGGACACATCTGCGCATTTGATCCCAAATATATGCCCATATATAAAAACATAAACCCTGATATACAAATATACACCCATATAATGCATTTATGTCCATAAATTTTAATGTTTAACCATATGTAACCATACATCCACATGTTTTCATACTTGAATGTATAAGGCTTACATGGCCCCAAGTAGACATATAGTATATATGGACATGAAGCAGGCTACATACTGTACGTACTAGATGTATCTTTAGGTTCATGGATATACATGCATATAGGCATTTTAACAAATTGGTTGTCGTTGAGTATCGATTGAAGCGCCGCCAGTGGACAAAATCGATAAAACCGATAGGAAATCATCTATGGCGCTCTATTTAAATGACGCCGTACGGTGGCGCCAAGTGTCGTTCATAAGTAGCGGCAAACGCAGCTCACCGTATGAAATCTAAGCTTGTTTATCAGCTCTGATGATGAATTTTCACTTTAAAATAAGCCAAAATCGCAATAAATAAAAGGGGGGAAAAAACTGATTGAAGCCCAAAGGGCGTAGAAGTAAATCAGTGGAGCAAAAGACGAAGCTTATTAATTTTCTGCTTTTAATTTTAAATCCGAGAGAAGAAGAGAAGATAAGACAGAACAGATGAAATTGCATCAAGGATCGTGTATTGAAAAGTTTCATGAAAATCACAGATTTTTATATACGGATTTATGTTTGCTCCGAAAGATTCTTAAGACTATAGTAATGAGATATCATTGATCTCAAGGCATTTGGATTTGCTTGGAGATGTAGAAAAATAAACTTACGAAAATAATTACAAAGTAAAATGCGAGCTAACGTTTAATTAAAACATTCTTTTCACGTGCCATGCTGAAATCGTGTTTAAATGTTACGTTTAATTTGCATGTTTGCCATACTTGGAAACAAATTTCCACTTGAGACTATACTTTGAAAAAATCTCTATTCATTAGCGATTTACGACGCGCTTTTGTAAAGTAAGGATCGTTTTGAAATTGTTGCTGATTGAAAATATTTATGATGCGAGACTTTCCAGGTTGAAAAATTTTATTTGGGTTCATATTTTGAGCACACATACTTGCGATGACAAACTGTCGAGAAACTAGGTCGTGGAGTTCATTTGACTCGCGAGAAACACTAAAATTGTAAAAAATGTGAAATTTCACCAAACTTTTGAATGAAAAATACAAGCAAAGGTTGTACTGGAACTTTAAAAGCGGAAATAAACGGAATAGAAAACAGTGATAAAAGAGTTATGTGATTGTTTTGGTTTTGTTTTTGTTCTGAATCACTATTTTGGTTATTTGTTTGGCACAATCTCAAAGGAAATCTCGATCAAGTATATGACATTTTGGTTACTGAAGTTTTAAAAACGTAAAAGTAGCCAGACTTTGAAGTTTTTCAATTCGAGGATGGCCAAAAATGAAATTGCTTTTAGAAGCCATTTTCCTAGATAGTTTTAAACTTGTAACAGTTATCTACATGTTTCTAATCGCTTGAATTCAATGTATACTGTATGTGCCATGTGTAATTTTACGTTTGCTTTCATATATTGACCAAAACCTCCATATGCCGCCATATTTGTTTACAGAAATGGTTTAGATGTATGGTCCATGTATGGTTTTTATAGCCGGGATCAGTTCACTTCTGTTGTTAAGGGCTGTCCAGCTGATGCCTATTGCTAGTAGACGGCTATTTCTTATTTTTAAAAATATTGAGACTCTGCTTATCGCCCATAGCAAATCTCCTATTGCACGAAATTGCTCGGATGTAGATAAAATTCGAAAGGTGGTTTAAGAGGCAAGGAGGTGAAGCAAGATGGAGGATGTGAGATGATTGAAGAGATGGAGCCAAAGCAGTTCCAGATTAGAAAAGCTGAACATTTCAATGGAAATTGCTGTCTTTTTATGACGAAAAGAGCATAAACAAAGGATTGAACTTGAAATTGGCTCACAGAAAAGACTTTGAATTTACTTCCGAATAACAGATTGGACAACATTTCTTATAAGGAAAATGAATTTCTTCTACATGGATGCGCATATTTATGCACGCTTTGATGGTGACCAGAATTTCTGTTCGTGGGCGCCCCCTATGATGGGCTTTTATACCCAGCTGGAAAAGCTATGGACTAGTATATTTGCAATATATAGCCATGCATGAATCATATTTAACTTTTGAATGGCTATAAATATCCATGTATGGACTATATTTAGCTTTTGAATAGTTATATATAGCCATGTATGGACTATATTTAAATTGACTGGCTATATATATATATATATATATATATATATTATTATTTTTATTGCAAAGATTAGAACACTATCAATCAATTACAAAAAACGCTCAAAGAGCGTTTGTTTTGAGCGCTATAGCCATGCATGGACAATATTTAACTTGAATAACTATATATAGCCATGTATGGACAATATTTAACTTGAATAATAATTTATAGCCATGTATGGACTATTTAACCTTTGAATAGCAATATATAGCCATGCATGGACTATATTTTAAAATTGAATAGCTATATATAGCCATGCATGGACTATATTTAACTTGAACAGCTTTACATAGCCATGAATGGACTATATTTAACCTTTGAATGGCTATATATAGCCATGCAAGGACCATATTTATCCTTTAAATGGCCTCATATATTTATGTATGACCCATATTAACTTGTTGCGAGCTATTCTAGTGACTTAATTACACATTTGTTCTTTCTTGTAATATTTTCAATAAATGTTACTGAAAATTTCGTAAATTGTTTCCGGAAAACCGTTTTTTATATTTTTTACACTTTTTCTTACAAAATTGACAGAGTTTTCAGAGGAGTTCAATGGTTTCCTCGAGTATTTTCATGTACACATGTCTGGTTTTTCAAGAGTGATTTCCGGTGCCCATATCGAGGAGGTTTCATGGATATATAGAGTATCTTGAAAGTGAAAGAAGCGTAAAATAAAGCAAGTTTACTCGTGGTTTCAGATAGGAATCGTTTTTTTCCACCATGGCCTTTTTATTTGGCAAATTCAGACCCAACTGCACTCCTTTGCTATCCTTGTTCTTTTATTTATAGCTATTTCATTGCTTTTTATGGCGATTGCTAGCATATTATGGGGCCTATGCGCCATATAAGGGCTATATACACCCTAGACGGTATAGTATGACGCTGGTGTGCATATCAAGAGTCAAACCAGTGGACTAATAGACTATAAATTAAGCTACTAGGCCTCGTATAGAACGCGGCGTATTGCCTAAATATACAGTCAAAAATACTCGTTTTTACTGAAAATGGCATTTTGTTCACGTAAGATGTTACCTAGAAATAACTAAATAGCTTTGTTTAGGAGAAAATGGAGCATAAAAGGGTATTTTTCAAAATACTTTATTGTATATGGATTTGTGGTCTAAGATTTACGATCATTGTACTTGACTTAATATGGTCCATACTTGGCCCATGGTAATTAAGACTCATCCTTTGCTAGTTAAGGCACATATATGGCTAAAAAATTTCTAATTAAAGGAGATTACAACCCTATCCCTTTCAATGGGTCAAATTTGCAAAGACACTTACAGTCAAACAAAAAAAGATTAAATAAAAATAAAAGTTGTTTAAAATAGCTTAATAAATCAGCAAGGTGCTGATTATGTCATTTTTCACTTTAAGTAGATTTTCTTAAATTAATATTTACAAAATTATTATATGAATTTGTGCGCTCACAACTTGCCTATCTCATGCTGCCACCTGCTGGCAGCGTGTGTAAACTAACGAACATTTTTCAAACTTGTATATTAATTTTTAAAAATCAACCATTTCAAAGTGAAAAACAACAAGATGAGGCCCTTGCTGATCCATCAAGCCACCCCAAACAATTCTCACCCCCACCCAAACCTCCCTCATTCAACTGTGAGTATCTGTGCAAGCCCGACCCAAAGTAAATGTGTTAAAAACTTTTGCTATCATAGATTTTTTTTTAATGGATAATAGCACATAGGTAAGATTTACGACACTTAATAAAACAAATGCTGAATTGTAAAATTGATTAGTTCATGTAAAGTTTAAACTTTATTGGGATTAACAGTTGTTACCAGTCTGAACACATTTCTTTTTTCCACGTCTTCGTCTACTTTTCACTTTTCTAGTAAACTTTGGTAGAGAAGTAGTTGTTCATGTATATGATAAGACTTTGTTAATTGTCTTCTTATCCTTTAAAAATTGTCGTTTCTCGTATTTATTTCTGCCATTTAAATGTGCGCTACATAAATCTTGACTATTCTTGTAAACCGGAAACGCAATGTCTAATTGTCTGATTCTCTCCAATCTGAGCTGCATAAGCAATGCGAGACACTTTTCTTTATGCTATAATCTAGCCTCAATTTACGAGCATTATTTTTGTCCTAATAACCTGTTCAAAAGAAACTCTTGTTTAAGATAGCACTTCATTTGCATATTCATAATGTTGCTCACTTTTTATTGTCAAGTTAATCTCTTCAGGAAGCTTGAAGGCGAATAAGGTGTTACATCACTTACTTTTAGATCCTTTTTTTGCTATAATTAAGAACGTCATTAAAACTTGCATCCAAAATTATGATACGTAGTATATGGAGGTTGTTTATGTTTATCTTCATCCTCATTTCTCTTTTTCCAAGTTTATTTTTTTGTGTAAAAATAAATCTGGTACTACCCGGATTCGAACATATATTTATTGGCATATGCATGTCCCTTGGAATGGAGTTTCTCAGAATATTTGGTGATTTCTGTTACCAGAACCTTGTCAATAAACCTTTCTGGGGGAAGGAAGCAGATATGTATAATGTGTATGGTTATATGGCTTATTCTGGTTTAGCCACATAATAAGTTCAAAGACTTCACATTATCCATATCTATTTTCTTCCCCTAGAAAGGCTTATTATGGCGATACATGGCTATATATGTATGATCACTTAAAGGATAATCATGGTTCATACCTTAATAAGCGTAATATGGTCCACACATGGCTAAATATTACTATGTATTAAAAAAGGAAACATACATATTGGCTGTGTTTAAATATGGTCCACACGCCTGTATATGGCAATTACAAGTCCTATATAATTTTTCCCACTTGAATTGGTTACTACAATTGCTGGACATAGTGTGACATTGTGCTTGCTAAAAAAAAGAATTTTTCGCTATTCTCTTAGTCCATGTTGAGTACATTTTACTGATTACAAATAGGCCTAAAGCAAGTAAGAGAAAGAGCTTAGAATGGGATTCTTTGGCTACTTTAGCTGTTTTAATCTTAGTGATTAATTTTTATGAGTAAAGATGTTTTACGTTATTACATCCTGGAATTGCATTTCGTAGTAAGGGTTAAATGTTTTAATTATCATCCCTCTGCTTTTTGTACGCGTGTAAAGTTTTATCGCTTAAGCCTGCCATTAAGTGATTGTATTGATTTAAGTTTAGGAATATTTATAACTCTAAAAACCTTGAAATTTAATTATTTTAATAGTATATGCCCATACGTCTGCATAATTTCTACGGCACATTACAGAACTAGACAGATTATACAAATTTAAATTATAAAAAAATCATTTACTCCTTGAAGATAAGGAAGGGAAAATATCATATTTATTTCTTTAATTTAATTTGTTTCAAAATTTTATTTTTCATTTATTTTTGCATTCATTTGAAGGGTTTATTGCAACAATGTGATAAGCCACACTTTTTCCAAAAACGACATTTTTACATTAAACTATTCCCCAGTACTCTCCCCAGTACCCAGAATTTCTTCTGGATCCAATTACATTACAGATAATCATCTGGTTGTCCACATGAAAATCACAGGGTTTTTTTTTACTAAAAACGTGATAAGCCACAATCAAAGATGGCGTGTAATAATGACAACATGTTGCATCCTGAGCAAAATTTGTTTGATTTTAGGGATATATTAGGTAAGAATATTCATAGTTTAAGTGAATTTCAAAATAATACAGACCTGCATGGATGTGGATTACTACAAATAAGTTACGAATAAAATGATTTGTGGCTTATCATGTTCTCTGCAGTTTCAGTTTACCAAAAATCCTATAGGCAAAAATTATCATTAAAAATTATATAAGGTTTTTAACATCAGCTCGAACTATGCAATACTTTACTGATACTGATAAGCTTCTATCCCGTTTTTATTTTGAGCAAGATCCATTTGAAAATATAGTGTCTTAGTCATGTGCAGCTTATTTTATTATTAAGTGTGGCTTATCATCGTCTTGCCAGAAAAGTTTATGATCACGTCGAGATCGTAATATAGTGCACAAATTAAATAAAATGATTAATAAACATTAAAAGTGAAACAAAATTTTGCAGTATTTGTGCGTTGTACTTTATTTTTTATCAATTTGGTTCTACCTATAAAAAAACATTTGACAAATTATTTTTGGGCAAAATAATTATAAGCCACAAAAATCTTGGTATATATATATTGTAATAAATATTCCTCAGAATTAAATTGACTTCTGAATGTTGGAAGGGGTGCCTATTATGTTTAAAGATTATGATAGCATAAACAATTGTTAATTGGATCGTCCATTAGAATTATGGAATTTTTTAAAACTTAAAAATCGCTCTCCTGAACAATTTGAAATGTGTGGCTTATCACATTGTGGCAATAAGCCCTTCATTTCTTGAAAAATTTAAGTTACATCAAAAAGAAAAATCATTATCTTATAACTTAGTTCGAAAATTACAAATATTGCTTTGCTCCTTGAATATTGATGGTGGGAAATCACTTTGTTTTTGTGCTTTTCTTTATTCAAAATTTGTATTTTTATTTAATTTAAAACTCAAATCTTTTGAAGAACCGGTGTTTTTAAATTAAAAATTGTTTTCTGCCCCTTAAATCCTTAAATTAAAAAAGAGGGCAATCACTGTTAGCATGGACGTATTGCAGAGAAGTAACATTTAGGGTTGAATATCTTTTTCCCAATTTTCTTTATTTTTGATTTATTTTAGTCTGCATATTTTAAAATCTAGATATATTGCATCATAAATAAAAATCAATGTTTCAATTTCGAAACATTGCCCATCTTTGCACATTACGTGACATTGTATATGGGCTTCCCCTGTCAAAGGCCTTATGAGTTCGGAAATAAGGCTATTTTTTAAAATAATTTCGACGCAGAGGGTTTTATGAGTTGTAAAAAATAATAAAGGGCTTTGCCTTCCCTTCGCCGTAAAACAACAGCCGTAATGTCGCTTTTTATTGGTCAATAAAAGTATCGGCAACACCTTAGCTTAGAGAAAGTCAAAAAACTTTGTCATGGAATCACTATTTTTAAGGACTGGATTTCAAGTTGAAAACAAAAGTATTTTCGTCACTTGATAGAAAATTGGGACAATGAAAACGACCAGATGTTGACTGTAAATAGCGCTACGGGAATTTCTATTGATATCGGATCATTAATACGCAATCAAGCATTTTTCCTCTTAATTAATGTAGGCCTAAATACAAGCCTGACACTTGATTGCCACATTGCACCTCAGCTACTCGTTATTTTGTCGTGTAAAACTATCGGGTTTATGTCATGGGTATTGATCAGCCAATAAAATGGTCTAGACCTAAGAAATCAACGGGGGTTTTTTTAGCTAGAAAATTCCATAACCTGTGTTCACTTCCAAGTTTTCCTGAAAAGAACTATTATTTCAAAACATAAACAAGGTTGAAAAAACTTTTTACACATTGGTATTGGAAACAATTTGTAAATTTATTTGGTCACCATATTTAGAAAAGTTTTTAAAATGTCAGATTTGGAAGGGGTGATCTCTGCTGACATGTAGACAACATGAAGGCCAAGGGTGGGAGGAGGTAGCCATTATGGACATTCACTATAATGATGGTATTTTTCAGTTTTTAGATTTTCTGTTATATTAAAGTTTTTACATTTTCTGTTTTATTTAAGTTATTAGATGTTCTGTTTTATTTAAGTTATTAGATGTTCTGTTTTATTTAAGTTTTAAAGGTCAGTGAAATGGAAAATAAACACCGGAAGAAATGTGTCCCCAATTTCAAATGTGCTTGAATTTTTAAAATTTCTGGAAAAGTCGGAAATTATGCCTAATTTTGTTAAACACCCCGTTTATCAGAAAAATCTGAAAAAATGTTTTGGAATTGGTAGCGAGGCTGGTGCTTGGAAATTTATAAGATGGGTTTTTGTATGTTCCAACAAATTGTCTGGACACCCTACATTCCAACAAAAAAATAGTAAAATAAGGACGGTCTATGAGGTGAGCCTTGGGGGGAGCCATGAGGACAGGGGGTAGGGGGTCAATCCAATTTGGATTCGAGTCCCCGCATTTTAAATTTTGATCCAAAATTATTTAATGTAATGGTCTTTTTAAAAAGGATATAAAATTGCATTATTTCTGTATTGTTTGATTTACTGGTTTTGATGTTGAAAACAATATCAAAAGAAGAAAAGCTAGAATTTCCTTCAATTTGAAGAGAAATTGGATCTAAGTTTGTAGCAACATAAAAGCAAGTCTTGCAGAAACCGCATTCAATAAAAGCAGCTTTTAAAATAGTCCACTTCTAGGCACGTTTTATACAGTTGATCAAATTTTAGTTGAAGCAAAACCCAAATATGGCGTATTTCTGGCCCAACGCATCTCAAATGTTGATTTTTATGCCTCGATTTTCATCTTATGGGTTTTCGAGGTGGGATTTTATTATTCCTATATCCCTTTAGATGTGTTTCAAAGAATGGAAATAACCTGTTTTTTTCAATCTGTTATTTTCATTTTTTTTTTAGCAATTTTTCTGCCATATATCCTCACCATGCAGCTATAACCGCAAATTGATTTTTTTTTTTCCTAGACGACCATATTTTTTAATTTTGCCTTGTCCAAAGTAGTGATAGCTATTTCTAAAGTGTCGAGACATGGAAAAATTCCTCAGATTCCCAGAATTTTTTTTTTATCTTCAAACCTCAATGGTCTGTAGAGGTTTAGCAAAATATCGGATATCAGAAACTGGACACCGCCTACTGCTGCTTTTCATCGTCTTTATGGCCAAAATTACTTTCAAAAGAATCACTGGTTGGCCCCTTGAAATAAGGATTTTTTTGTAATATGATTCCGAAAGAATTTACTTCCAACCTTAAGCTTTATGGCACTATGGGGGGAAATATACGGCCAGAAAGTTCTTCATAAAATACGATGGTTTAGTTTTAGTTGCTAAGGCAATATCAAATTCATTTATTTATTCTTAGGCTTAGATGCATTTAACAAGTTTTGTCATTTTTGTGTGGAGCAATTTCAATATATCATCCAATCATATCCTGGGTGGAAAAATGGTTGAAAAAATCTTATAGGCCCATATATGACAATTGATATTTCCACATACTTCTATGTCTGAAAACATATTTGGAGATTTTAGCGATGTATGGAATATTTTTCAAAGTATTATTAGTAATATTGCGTATATTGCATAGTGATATATAGTGTACAGGGTGGCCACAAAAAATGAAGAACACTTTTCACAAGTTCGTAACTTTTTTGTTTTTAATCAAAGTATATCAATTTTGACCAAATATAGGCAACAAACGTACGACAATATCTGGGTGAATTTGGTGTAAAAAGTGCACGGAGCAAAGATTCTTGATGTCAAAGAGTTGGGACGCCGAATTCTGGCCTCTTGGAATGAACTTGACCAAGCAGTAATCGACTCGTCAATTGTCACCACATCCGGGGATGTGAAGACACTTAAAGTACAAATTGAAATAGCTGTTTTGTTCGTACGTTTGTTGCCTACATTTGTGCACAATTGGATTTACTTTGACCAAAAAACAATAGTTATGAATTTATGAAAAAGGTTCTCGTATTTGTGGCCACCCTGTATATTGAATATACCCAAGTATAGATATATGGACATATATGTGCCTATATAATTTTGTTCAACCTTGTTGTTATTATTAGGTTAAATTTTCAGAGTGGTGAAATTTCATTGAACTTTTATTTGACATTTTCATCATATAAAAGTAAATAAATAAATTGCATATTTGGACCAAAAATCCTACTTTAATTGCATTTGAAGATTGCATATCTTTTGTTAAAAACGCAAGTATGTGAAATTTGAAACTTAAGCTAATTATGGATTTACTCAGAAATCTGAAATTCAATCAGTGAAGAGACAATAGATTGGTTTTAAAAGTATCATAGCAAGAAGGGGGAAATGTGGAAAAGCATTTTCATATGTAAAAAGTTTTTCCATATGTCTTTTTTCAGGTTTCATCAATCTTTGTTGCAAATCCATCGTCTTAAATTCATTGTCTATTTCTAGAGTACGCTATATATGGTTTGAGAATTCGTTATAAACGAATAAAAGTGTAACCAATGTGATTTCTATGGGAAAAGCTAAGCTCGTTATGTCCACAGCCAGACAATTTCCACATGTTTTCCATCGGTTGTTCCTTCCTGTAACTTAATTACATTTAGTGCCTTAGCTAAGCCTTACGGCCCCCATAAATTCAATTTCATCTTTCATCTTGCCAGCCCTTCACACTCAGCCTTGCTTTTTTTTTGCCTTTCCTTTTATGCCATATTGGGATGATTTTTTTTTTTTTACTTAAGCCTCGCCTGCACTTAATTGACTCATCTTTGATTTCATTAGACCAGTCATTAAGCTCTTAATCGAGTTTTTTCAGGGGCTAATGAGGCTTGAAAAAATAAGCTTATTGGTGCCATTGTGATTTGAGGGCAGCTTGATAAAATATCAGATTTCATAGCAAACGAAAGATCGAGTGGAAAATCTGAAATCTTCAGATCTTGAGAACTTGAGTGCTATTCTTAAAAGGTTCAGGCAGATTAGTGCGTTGACAATGGGTTTGTAAACATATCAATGAACATAAAGTAGTAATAAAATTTATTGCATTCAATTCAGGGCATTTCAACTCGGTAGTCTATTATCAGAGTATAAAAATCATATATAGTAGGATGACGGGGGTAAGAACTACATTCAATAGGGCATATGTACAATTATTTCTCAAAGTATTTAAACTGAGTCCTAAAAAAGTAGAACCCAATAAAAAAAATCACAACTTCGTCAAAAATGCTTCGATTTTAATTAAATTTGGCACTTACATAGAACAATAGTGTAGGAACAAAAATTAATTATAAAATGTGCTCAAAATGTTCTCCGGTGGCATTTACACAAGCCCGGAGTCTGACGCGCCAATCTTTGATTGATGAATCGATTATACGCTGGTCGAGTTCAATCCAAGTTTTCTTAATTCGTAGTTTCGAGTCTTCGATATTACTAATCTTCGATTTGTAAACCTTTTTCTGGAGAACTTCCCAAATTTGTAGTCCATTTTTTTCAAATCCGGTCTGTTTGGTGGCCAGTGGTTGGGTTCGATGAGCTGTGGCGTTTCCGGTTGCAGCAGTTCAACTGTTTCTCGAGTACCGTCTTGTTGAAAAATGAAAAAATCCGAGATTTGTCGCATGTCCGGAACAAGTTTTTAATTCGTACACTATTGTTCTATCAAAGTCACAAATTTCATCTAAATCGAAGTTGTGATTTTTTTAAAGACTAAAGGGTCATTCAACAAATTACTTAAATTATTCCATTGTTGAAACGTAATAAAGTGTTTTAATGTATTTGTAATCTTAAAATTTACAGCAATTTTGGATTTATTGTATTTTTCCATAAATTCGGATAACATTATCGCCATAAATAACTACCCTGCATCAAGTCCATATTCCTTAGCGTCATAGTCACCAAACACAAGCTGGTATTTTATTTCATTAAAATCGATACATGTGCGGTGTTTTGAACTTTTCAGCAAACATTACCCGCCACATTTCAATCAGTATAATATTGTTGAAATGAAGTTTTTATTATTTTTATCTATTTAAAACTGTATGGCGATGACATGGGCATATAGGTCCTTAAAGATCATTACAATTTTAATTTTGTAATATTAACTTTAATCCAATTAAAGAAAT
The DNA here is from genome assembly GCA_034698625.1 of Julus scanicus. Classification (NCBI taxonomy): domain Eukaryota; kingdom Metazoa; phylum Arthropoda; class Diplopoda; order Julida; family Julidae; genus Julus; species Julus scanicus. Next base: position 34,139 of record JAQGBW010000220.1, on the reverse strand, counting down.
TAAGGGTCCTTTTATGAGCTCAAAACATCAGAAAACGTTTTTGTTTATGGTCCGATTTTAAGATTTCATGTTTTGTACTCATAGAAAGGCACCTTAAATTTCTCTAAGGGGCTTGTGCAGTTTCGCTTGTTTTTAATCTTAAATCAATTTATTTTCCAGATTGTTTACTTATATCCCCTTTAAATATATCGATTGAACCTGCATTTTGGTATTGATGTCAATTACCTAGACATCAAAATCTTTTCCCACTTCAAAATTGCCCAAAGTGTCTTCCATCCTCAGCACTAAAAACAAGAACAAATAACGGTTTACTGTTAATAAAACAACAGCCTCAGGACGTCAATGGACGTCTGCCAGAAATTGGCCGTATCATAAAATAACGTACGTTGACATTACATGTCCCTCTTGAGGCCGAGAGCCCTTTTTTCTTGCTTTTAATGTCGAGTGGACTTTGTCTCCTACATGTTTACAGTTCTTGCTTGTGCTAAGGACCCTAATGTCTTATGCCTTTTATTATTAATTGCCACACAAATTCCCAACTTCAAAATATCATGTAAAACAAAGGAGTTATAAAAAATGCAATCATTATAAGGGTCTTCAGTGTTTCTTGGACAAATTAATTGGAAAAAGAATTGTTCAGAAAGTTACTTTAGAAAATACGATACAGTGCACGTCAGAAACTTATGTAAAAGCATGATTGATTAACTTTTCAAACAAAAACAATTCATACATATTCAGAACATGTTTTTGTGGGTTTTAATCTTGGGGAAAACAATAATGTAAATTGCTTTGTAAGGCTTTAAGGTGCGTTTTCTTGAATTTCAATTTCTTCAAACTTTTCCAATTTTCTAAACACGAGTATGAACTAAAATAAAAATTCAGACAAGTCTGAACATGTTTTTGTGGAATTGTATTAATATGAAAGTTTGTAATGGGAACACCATAATACAAATAAAATTTAAGGATTTAAGGTGGCTTTTCTTGAATGTTCAGACATGTTTAAAATATTTTTGTTTCCTATTTCTTCAAATTTTTAAAATTTTATAAACACGAGAATGGACCAAAAGGATAATTTAGACATGTCTGAACATGTTTTTTGTGGCGTTGTATTAATATGAAAGTTTTTAATCGGAATACAATAATTCAAATTAAATTTTAAGAATTTAAGATGTCTTATCTTGAATATTCAGATTAGTCTAAATATTCTCAGATTTCTTTAATTGTTAACATTTTCTAAACATGAGTATGGACCAAAAGGGCAATTCAGACATGTCTGAACATGTTTTTGTGGAGTTGTATTAACATGAAAGTTTGTAAACTGAACACAATAACCCAAATAAAATTTTAAGGCTTTAAGGTGCCTTTTCTTGAATGTTCCGACATCTCCAGAATGTTTTTTTCATATACGAGTATTGACCAAAAGATCAATTCAGACATGTCTAAACATGTTTTTGTTGGGTTTTTTTACATGAAAGTTTTTAATCGGTAAACAATAAGCTAAATTAAATGTAGGATTTTAAGGAGTTTTTTGTTGAATGTTGCAATAGGCCTCCAAAAAGCACTTTGGTGCCGCATGCTGAACCACCAGGGCTATATATAGAGAATACAAAATAAGGCATATATAAATAATACGTGTTTATTGTAAAACGTTTTAAATTATTCAAATCCAAAATATATTCTAGTATACACTTGAGGTTATTTGAGTTGAGTCATGACTATCCTAAACTTACCCTATATAAACAAGAAACAAACAAAAACCCGATAAAAAAACACGTTTTTAGAAATAACTACCTGTCACGGTAACGTTTTATGAATATCTTATTTTGATTAAAAACTAATTTCTCAATGGCCTAATTTGTCAGGCCATGACAAACAGGTTGTTTTTTCTATTCATACAGATAAAAGCACAAAATCAAACTTAAAAATGTAGCTTCTACATTATTCATTCGTGACATAAAAACCCGTTAATATAGCAACTTTCAGATCACATTAAGATTTTGTATTATATCAAGGCTGGCCTTCGTTTTCCATATCAACTATTGATTTTGAAATAGTGTAGTACGAAACCTTGTTAAATTACAACAATATATTAACATAAAAAATACACTTATTTCTCGCAAAAACTAAACTTTTTTGACTTCACTTCTCGTCCGTTTACAAACACGTGTTTGATGTTTCTATCATCACCTGCAAACAAATAAATGTTTATATAAAACATATACATACAACACAGTTTGTATAATGTTTCCATCCGGGTACGTTTGTGGGTTTTTGATTATAATATATTTTACCCAGATAAATGAATCTTTGTATTTTGTCCTGAAAACAGAAAATTTCAGTGGATTTTAGAATATGTTAAGCTCTTAAATTTCTTATCTTAAATTTTCTTGTAAAAATTGAGCACTTGCCTCCAACGTATCGTCCGGGAATGCATCGATTGGACCACCTTCTGCGTTAATATCGATTAAAAGGGCATCGAACTGCTTTCCTTCTTCAAAATTACCTAATATATTTTCTAATCCAAGCACTGTGAAAAAACAGCAGCATGTAGCAATTTGTCAAATATTTAAGGGGGTTTTTTTTTGGTAAAATTTGTACAGAAAACTTGCCTTGACTTCCACCTCTGGTGGCTAAGAAAAATGCTTCTTTATAAGTTATTGGTTGGTATTCTTGAGGGTTGTCCATACTTAGTATACACGACGTTTGGATGGCTTGTCTCATTGCATCCAATATGGAAGGGTTGTAACCACCAGAAACATCTGAAATTGAAAGACATTATATCAACTATCAATTTTCCAGGTGGAAATATTATACATTTATAGATCTGGTGATTGTATGATGTAATACCTGTTCCAAGCCCAACTTTTAGGCCTCTACTCATCAGTTTCTTTACGTCACAGAGGCCGCTTTTAAGACTAAAGTTACAATAAGTAATCGTTCGTTATCCACTCATTAATTATGAATTTAATTTGCACAAATTGTTTAATTACCTAATGTTAGAATTTGGGCAGTGAGCTATTCCAACTCCCCTTTTTTTAAGAAGTTTAATTTCTTCGTCCGTTAGATGCACTCCGTGGGCCAGAATTGTCTGTTTGTAAAAATAGTCATTAATTAGATTTTTTATTCACTCTAATTGCTGTATTTTGCAACGTAAATGTCATTAACCTAATTAAATGAATGTCAATGTTTTAGTATTAAAATTGTATTTGGATGGTGGATAAAAGACAATTCAATTACAGCAAGTTAACTTTGCTGATTCCACCCAGGATCGTGCATAGTTTGTAAACCAATTGCTAGTTTGAAGGTTGATACCAACGTTATCTAAGTTTTGACAGATTGATACAGGCTTAATAAATCACTTAATTTTATATAAATTTGATGCATTGACATAATGCTGACACAAGTTCAAGTTAACTGTAATTTGATCTCCTGCTGTAAAACAAGAGGTTGCTTTGGAGGCCAATATCAACGTCATTATTGAACTTTGTCAACTTGATAAAAGTTTAATAAATGAAATTAATCACCTAATGGCAATCATTCATTCATGGGTGTCGCACATGTGTTAATGATGAGTTGACATTAGTAACAAGTACATGACTTTAATCGCACAGGATATCAAATTGCAAACAGGTACAGTCAGTTCTATCTTTAAGTGGAAGTTGCAACATAGTGAGGCAGCCCAGGTGGAAAAATTATAATTATTAATTTTTAATTACTTATATATGCAGACTCGTATAATGAACGCATTTATCACATTAGAGGAGAACATGTTTTGTAATACGTGCCTGTTTGGTGAGAATGTTGCATTTATCGTATACGTGTGCGTAGTTTTCATGTTGGGGAAATTTCTCACTTATAAGGGAAACTTCATCTTTGGATTCACTGATATGACTCTGAAATTAGAGAAATTTTATTATTCATCAAGTTTTATATTTAATAGCTCTTGTATTTGATTGTTCATAAATTTAACAAAATTTACCTGAATTGGTAAATTGTATTTCTTAGCCAATTCACCCAATGAGGACATCAGAGGAGCGGTGCAGCATAGGGCGAATCTCGGCGTTATAATGGGCGTTAAAAGTGGGTTCTGTAAAATTCAGTGAAAAAAAGCTATTAGTCTCTTGACATCTAACTGCTCATCATGTGAAAGAGTAAAGTTTACTTCAAACATAATACCTTTCTTCCTAAAACATTCAAGATAAATGTTTCGGTTAATTCTGCAGATTGTTCCGTGGTTTCGCTATACCAATCTGGGGTATTGCAGTCCACGTTCACTTTGCCAACGTAGGCCCTTTGACCAATCTCTTCTGCAGATAAAAATTTGGTATTTTCAATTACAGTTATAACCCTCATGGATCAATTATCAAAGTCCATGTTTTCTATGGCTATAAATGTTTTAAGACCTACATGGGTCATAATATAGCATATATGGCCATCTATCGATTCTAAAGACAATTTACTTCTATGTTTTTTATCAAGATGTCCAACTCTGCAAACACAAACCTAGAATATCGCATAAGATGATCGATGCCTCCAGATGTATCGTTGCAAAATAAGCTGCAGTTGTCGTCCCATTCACAAGAGTCCTTTTCTATAATTTTTCAAGTGTTTAGTTACTATAGTCTGCACTTTAAAAATGTTGTTTTAGAAATCTTAAAACGATGACGATGGTATTTTCAATACTGACAACTGCTTTGTAGTAAATATCGTTTGCCATGTCCACATCGCTAAATTTTGCTTCGGTAGGATAGGTGTACTTTTTCAGCCATTCTAACAGAGGTTGATCCAAACCCAAACCAGCGTTTGGATACTGAGGAGCGTGGATATGGGTATCGATAAATCCAGGAATCAAAAACTCCCTGCGTAAATACAGAACCTTAGAGAAAATTATTCACATTGACACATTCTTTAGTATCGATTGATTTCCCCTACCCTGGTTTCATGTGATACACATTGTTCGTCTTGAAACCGAACTTCTCTTGCATTTGTTCCAATGCAGAATCATCTTCCAGAAACTTAATCTGAAATTATAGTCAATGGCAAATAATTGTATACTTTAAACTTTAGATTTGTGCAAAGCGTCTTTATAAGTACATAGAAGCGGTTTCCGAAGACTACACACAAATGAACAGGACATAATCGACGAAGGTATTCGAGATATTTTTTTTAAAATAATGATTCAATTTGCAAATATGGTATAAGTAATAAATTAAAAATGTTACTAAGGATATTTTATTAATAATATTATTTCATCAACTCCGGATTAACCGGCTCTCTCCCCTAGCCAACCTCCAGTCCCGCTTAGGACGAATAAAAGGGATTTTACCTTATCTATACATGTATATCAAAATAATTTCACTAATTTAGCATATGGTAACAAAATTTCCACAATTTTCATAATTTTGAAAGTTGAAATTATGTTTATGATGAAGTATTTGTGCCATATTATTTGCATGTATTATACTATATTGCACTACATACTTGTATAAGTAAAAAAGAACGTATCCAAATGGCAAATGAGGTTAAATTGAAAATTTATAAGTTGCACTTTGTATATTATAATTTTTTTCCCGGTTATTTATTTGATTAATTCGTTCAACAATATGATACATCATTCAATATAACTATCACAAACACTTTATCAGAATGACAATGAATTTCAGATAACAAATAATTATATGACAGATATCACCAAATCTGATTTAATGTCCAATCAAGACTTGCGTGGCACCCTCAGAAAATCAAAACAGTATATGAAAATCAGTGGCTTACCTTCCCATCGCAAATGCCCAAAATTTTATTTTCTAAGGCCAGCACTGGATTATCGTCCACTGAATGTATAATAGAACCGGAAAATATGAGCCATTCTCCGGGATGACTCGCCTTAATCAATGTTTGCGGCATTTTTGTTTGATGCTTGTACTAGGATATGCTTAGATAGATATACGATTGCCGTATCTTATCGAACCATCGTCGTTATGTACAACGTCACATCTAGGATGTTTCGACCTGCTTTACTTGCTGCAAGTGCTAGAATCCGAAGAAAAAATCAATACAGTACATTAAAGCGCTGACAGTACGAGCCGTATTCAGATTAATCCGGTTTTAATCAGGCTTCTGGTTGGTTCAATTTTATTATATACGTTTTCCACGTAATTACCTTCGAGGGGGTTTAAAAGACTCCAACATATCCCGAGGGTGGGTATGCACTGAGGCAACATAGGCAATTCGTGGGAACATCTTCGGGTTTTTTTTTGTGAGCCGGATCAAGAAAAAAAATCTAAATGATAGTCAAGATGGAAAAGATACGCAAGGTTGAAAAGCTTAATTACACCTAAAAACGCAAGCTGTATGATATTGACCCACATTTCTTAAACTTAATACTATGCGCTTACTTACAAAGACCAAATTTTACTGAATATCCAATTTCAGACATTAGAATTTGGAACGTTTCAAATCACGCGCCAGAATCAAGTGTGACGTCGTCGTGTACAGAGTGTCTGAACATTACCAAACACGCTTCAATTTCTATATTCTTTATGAATATTTACGAAATTGTTTTAGGTTTTTGGTGTAGGTGCAAATCAAGTGAATTGGTAAAATAGCTCGATATCTTAATGCCAGAGATGTGGTTTGCCTTCCAATCATGGATAGGGCCTAGAACAGACTAGCCCTAAGTGCAAACAGGTATGATAGCAAACTTCAGGCGGTGTAATTAATATATAAAAATATTAATGAAATGGATATTTAAAAAATCTTTATCCCTTACAATTTTCATCGACCCAAATTTTTCTCTCTATACATTATTGTTCTGATACCAGATTAGCCTCAAATTTCCAGCCTCCAATGGTTTTTAATACCACTAGTAAGCGAAATACTAGATTTTCAAGGCTTCTGAACCTGATTACTTCAGCATTATTCCTTTACATTTTGATAGCTCACATCCGTCAAAACGGTACGAAAAATGTCTTCAAACAATTTTTTCAGGAGTAAGTTTTTGAACCAAGAATGAACCAGTTTATAGCACACATTTTAAGGAAATTTCAGATTTCGTCAGTGCCAAAAACCCAAATATATTTTCCTGACACTACAGGTGTTTATTCAAAAATTCAACTTTGCAAATTTAGCTAACTAGTCGCAAGAAACACTTCCAGAGTACTATCCATTCATCACAAATAATATCCTAATCAAGAAATAAGTTGCTACATACAAAACAAATTCATTATAGGTCACATCTTTTTAATTTTTCAAATTTACAATAAACCAGTAAAACGAGACAATTATGCAAAATTACATCGAACTGCTTGTTATGAGAAGTTATTGCCTTAGAAACTGTAGTTTTAAGTGATGGAAATTTTAAAAACTAAAGTTAACTGGAAGAGGCAAAAACAGCAATAACTGGTAAGTTGGCTTGATTGACTAATTGTTGCAGCATTTAATCGACTTCCTCAATTGTTGGTCCACCACCTGGGGCACTGCCAGGGGCTCCGGGTGCACCAGGTGCAGCACCACCAGCTCCTGGGAATCCACCGGCAGGCATACCACCAGCCTGGTACAGTTTGGTGATGATGGGATTGCATACTTGTTCAAGTTCCTTCTGTTTGTGTTCAAATTCCTCTTTTTCAGCAAGCTGTAAAAATTAACAAAACAAAAAAAAAAAAAAAGGTTAGTCATCTGACATTTTACTCCAGAAGATCTTTGGGTTTCTAAAACCAGAAATCAGACATCTCAAATCCTTCCTCAGGGCATCGTGCCCCTCCGTGGAAACCGCGAACGGAGAACAGAGGTTTCATCATTTTAACTCTTGAAAAGACAGGTAGGAATATTAACTCAAATTACCTGGTTAGCATCTAGCCACTTGACAGTGTCCGCACACTTGTCCAAGATAATCTTCTTGTCGTCCTCTGTGATCTTGTCCTTTAGTTTCTCGTCTTCTAGAGTGGACTTCATGTTGAAGCAGTAGCTCTCAACTGCATTCTTGGCAGAGATTCTCTGGCGTTGTTTCTCGTCATCGCCCTTGTACTTCTCAGCCTCTTGGACCATACGTTCAATTTCCTCCTTTGACAACCTGCCCTTGTCATTCGTGATGGTGATCTTGTTTTCTTTACCAGTGCTCTTGTCAACGGCAGATACGTTCAGGATACCATTGGCATCAATGTCGAAGGTGACTTCGATTTGTGGGACACCTCGAGGAGCTGGTGGGATACCGGTTAGTTCAAACTTTCCTAGTAAATTCTGAAGATAAACAGTTAACGGAAGATTAGTCAAATGTAGACACCATATCTTTACAACAAACCCTAAGCTTTTAGTGAAGTACTTACGTTATCTTTGGTCATTGCACGCTCTCCTTCATAAACTTGGATGAGCACGCCAGGTTGGTTATCAGAGTAAGTAGTGAATGTTTGAGTTTGCTTAGTTGGAATCGTGGTGTTACGCTTGATGAGGACAGTCATGACTCCACCGGCAGTCTCGATACCGAGAGATAGGGGAGTGACGTCCAACAACAGAAGATCTTGGACGGCTTCGGACTTGTCTCCTTGCAGGATAGCAGCTTGAACGGCAGCACCATAAGCTACAGCTTCGTCGGGGTTGATGCTCTTGTTAAGTTCCTTGCCGTTGAAGAAGTCCTGGAGGAGTTTCTGGATCTTTGGAATACGGGTGGATCCACCGACCAACACGATATCGTGGATTTGGGCCTTGTCCATCTTTGCATCACGGAGAGACTTCTCGACTGGGTCCAGGGTGCTTCGGAAAAGATCAGCATTCAACTCTTCGAAACGAGCTCTGGTGATTGAGGTGTAGAAGTCGATACCTTCGAACAGGGAATCGATTTCAATGCTGCAAGGAAATCGAAAAGAGTTAGACAACTGGTCAACTTTGTAGATAGCAAATCAGAGATTAACAAGAAAGGCAAATCAGACATCTCAAGATCCATCATCGGGGCATTGTGCCACTCCGAGGAAACCGCGAACGGAGAATAGAGTTTTCATCATTTTAACCTAACTTGCAAAACCCTCGTAGGGCAATTCTTACCTTGCTTGTGTGCTTGAAGACAGGGTTCTCTTCGCCCTTTCGCAAGCAGTCCTCAATCGCCTCAAAGCCCTTTTGTTGGAGGTAAGTTCCTTCTTGTGTTTGCGCTTGAATTCTTGCACGAAATGGTTCACCATTCTGTTGTCAAAATCTTCACCACCCAAATGAGTATCTCCAGCAGTGGATTTCACCTCGAAAATACCATCTTCGATGGTCAAGATGGAGACATCAAAGGTTCCACCACCCAAATCAAAGATGAGCACATTCCTTTCACCACCAACCTTTAAATTACAAGTAAAAAAGATTTATTAGATTCATAAAAATCACAACATTTTAAACCGTTCATATCTAAACCAATTAAAACTTACTTTTTTGTCCAGACCATAAGCAATGGCAGCTGCTGTTGGTTCGTTGATAATACGCAAGACGTTTAATCCTGCAATGGTCCCTGAATCCTTAGTAGCCTGACGTTGAGAATCGTTGAAGTAGGCAGGTACTGTGATGACTGCATTTGTGACAGCCTTTCCCAAATAAGCCTCAGCAGTTTCCTTCATTTTTGTCAGCACCATGGAGGAAATCTCTTCAGGGAAGAAGGTTTTGGTTTCACCCTTGTACTCAACCTGGATTTTGGGTTTGCCACCATCACTGACTACATCAAATGGCCAGTGTTTCATGTCAGCCTTTACTGAAGCATCCTCAAATTTCCTACCAATCAATCGTTTGGCATCTGAAAACGGGCGAAAAGAAGCAAATTAGCATCAAGCAAGGTATTCAAGGTTAGAACCAAATGAGAACATTTAAACAAAAATAACCCACTTCTTGAAAATTAAAGAATTTAAGATTTAAGATCCTAAGCCAAGGGTAATAAACAAGTTCACATTTGACTACCAATAATGGCAAATGGCCTAAATTGGTGCCACTACTTTTCCATAAATGGATTATAGCCTAGGCATCAATTTTAACAGCCCTGCTAACTTTCAAACAGGTGTGAAGCGTTATCAGATTACGTCAATCTCGGATTGCGTAATCCAATTGGGTGTTTCCAGAAATAGCTCATCCCTTTTAACTTAACTAGGCAAAAACAAGGCTTGGAAGAAAACCTCGGCAAAACCAGGTCATTTTTAAGTTTTAAATAGTAGAATACGTGGGATAAATGGCACAACCTGCCTTGCCCAAATAAAGACAAATAGGGTGGGAGAGACTTACCAAAAACTGTATTCGTTGGGTTCATGGCGACTTGGTTTTTAGCAGCATCACCGATCAACCGTTCCGTGTCCGTGAACGCCACGTAGCTGGGCGTAGTTCGGTTGCCTTGATCATTGGCGATGATCTCAACTTTTCCATGTTGAAAGACACCAACGCAAGAATACGTGGTTCCCAAATCGATACCGACGGCTTTAGACATTTTGTACTGAACGAGAGAATAGAAAAATTATTAGAAACAAAACAATTTCGAAAAAAAAAAAAAAAAATACGATATTTTAATTGAAGCCATGGAAAATAAGCTCCCCAAATGTTATAAGGGCAGTCTCCCATGCATAGTAACTCCTTATCATGGTTTATTTACGCCCTTTGTAAATTTACAAATAAAATTAAGTTTAAACGAATTTAAGCAAGATAGATATTTCCGTTTTAATGTCTATTGTTTAAAAAATTTAAATGCCGGTTTTTTAAATTAATTCAATCTGAAGACTAGGAAATTTAAGAAATAAAAAACCCTCCTTAAACTATATTGTGAAATGAAACTGCATGGCACATTTTACTATTAATTTTAGAGGTAAATGGCGAACTGTAACAAAGGGCGCGTTCTAGAACAAAGGGCATAAAGAAAAAACGGCCATTGCTGCCGCCATTACATGCACATTTTTTTCCCTTTAAACTTTACATTAACATTGAAAAAGAATAGCACAAACACATCACTCCCACATCCAAAATAAAATAAGAATTATTTTAAAAAAAAAAACTTACCTAAAATAAATTCGTGTTTCTAAGGAATTGCGGAAGGGAAAAATAAATACAAGTAAGCGGAACAACGTTAACCAGCTTACAGATGTGAGGGAAAAGACACTGGGAAGGGGGAACCTTTCCTTTTATACCCTTATGCCTTCGAACATTCTAGAATGTTTGCACGTGACTCGCACGACTATTCTGATTGGTCAATAGAGCGGTGACGTAAACGTAGTGACGCACAGATAGCATATTCTGGCAATTTCCACCGTATTCTTTCTTTTTCGAATTTAACCCTAGTATTAAATAGGCCTAAAATGCTTGCAATATCCTGTTTTTTAACACTTTATATTCAACATTTTTTTATGATTTTTTCCTATTTTCTTCTTATTTCTGTTCTGTAACCGATATTAGTAAATTTATTTGGTTTATTGTGGTATGTTTTCTCTAGTATATACTGTATGTACGTATGTCGGTTAATGCATTCAGGTCATGTGGTTGACCGCGTGGTTGTATTTCTCTTATCACCACTATAAATTATATGAATGTACAATAGGTCAAACATTTTGTGAGGAAACAATTCATTTATTTTCATCATTAAAAAAAGCTTTTTGATGATTCTTTGCTTAACCTTGGGGTGGGGTGTAGAAAATTTTGCAATCCATGAATCAATGAAGACTGTTTCATGAAACGTACATTATATGCAGTCCTTCTATTTTATGAAAATTACACAAACTTTCGTGGAAATTTTCAATGGAAATAATGACATTTTAACTCGGATAACCTACACAACAATATTAACATATCAGCATTATAAAATAGTTATTAAATGGTCTCAAGGATGTATTCAAATTTCCATGTAGAACATTTTTCAACGCATGTATTAATTCTCTACATTGTCTTTTATAAAGAGTTTTGAATGTTTATTGAACGTTTTTCTAATTCACAGCATCTGTTTGTATAGGTAAAACACCCCGTAATAAACTATAACATATTAAAGGCGATCAAATCATCAATAATTGAATTCATAATGTGAAGACAAAAGAAAGTACGTTTCATGAAAACGCGGGAGAAATGCGCGCTGTTTATCACGTGACCTCCAAGTGGCGGGAAATCTTTGTTCACCTGGTTTTTTATGTGTGAATTATTTCGTGGTTATATCTGCTACATTTTATTTTATATTTAATTGATAATGGATGTTCCAGAGCAACAGATTGGATTTGCAAACGTTAAGGACGAAGTAGGTGATCGTTGTCAAAAAATATTTCAGGATTTTCTAGAAGAGTAAGTGGTTTTATTGACCCATTGTTTAGTCCTTGTTTGACAGTTGTTTGTATATGTTGTTGTTATGTTAAGATTAACCCTTCTCTCAAAAATCTTCAATCAGATGGACTGTAAACGAGGAGTTGAAGTATGTAAGAGAAGCAAAGGAATTGGTTAAACCGGAACGATACACGTTACAAGTTAGTTATGTAGACATTGAGAAGTACAACCAAAATATGGCCACTACAATTCAAGAAGAATATTATAGGTACCGTCAAGCTCCAGGTAATTGAAAAAAAAAGGAAAACGTGTATTTTAACTCGGCGTTTTCGTATTATTTTAGAATTTACCCATATTTGTGCAGAGCTGTACGCAACTTTGTTCATGATCATGTTGGCATGCAGGTTTCTAAGGAACTTTATGTCAGTTTTGTTGATTTTCCAGTACTCCACAAGTAAGTATATTATTTGTAGGTTCATTAGTACTTTTACGTTGTGTTTAATTATCAGAATGTTTGCAAGAATATCTGTATAGTGTTCAATAAAATATGCCATTATACTGATACGAATTCATAACTATAGAAATTTGGCCGAAGCTGGCGTTGGAGTGGTTACGCGCTTGCCTCTCAATCCTATAGTGCGGGGTTAAAATCCAACAAACAAACTAGAAATTTGGCAACCATTCTAAAACTTAACACATTGTATGAGGCCAAGATGTCATAGAATAACAATTCGTGTATTCTCTTTAGGGTTCGTCAATTGACAATGGTCAAAACAGGAACATTGCTGCGAATAAGTGGCCAAGTAGTTCGTACACACCCGGTGCATCCTGAGTTAGTGAGTGGAACCTTTGTCTGCTTAAGCTGCCAATTTGTGATTTCTGGCGTTGAGCAACAGTTCAAGTATACACAGGTATCTTGATTACTTAATCTTTGATAGGGTTTCTCTGATTTTTTATATCAACTTAATTGTTTTAATACAATTACAGCCAACAGTTTGCCATAATCCAGTTTGCAGCAACCGTTCAAAGTTCATGCTAGATGTTAACAAGTCAAAATTCGTTGATTTTCAAAAAGTTCGGATCCAGGAAATTCAAGGAGAGCTACCTAGAGGAAGCATCCCTCGCAGGTATGAAATACAGCATTTTGTTTATAAATGATTTGTATTTTCTTTCATAAATGTTTTCGACATTTATTAAGAAATTTTTTTTAAATCTGAGTACGAGAGATTCTAAAATATTATTTTTACAACATTTTATATCTGCCCATTAGCATGGAAGTAGTGCTCCGAGCTGAAGCTGTTGAGATGGCTCAGGCTGGTGACCGGTGTGATTTTATTGGGACGTTGATTGTTGTACCGGATGTAGCATCTCTTGCTACTCCTGGTAAGCTTGTGTAAATAGTATGAACAAAGTCTAACGTTAAAGACTCATTTTAATTTGAGATTTGTATTTAAATTTGCAGGAGCGCAGGCAGAATCAGGATCACGGCATAGAGGTGGTGATGGATTGGAAAACGAAGGCGTCAAAGGATTAAAGGCCCTGGGTGTTCGTGATCTATCTTACAGAATGGCATTTTTGGCATGTTCAGTAACACCAACCAATCCAAGGGTAAGACTAATATACTTATGTTTGAGAAAATACCAAATGTGGTGGTTTAAGCTTATTTGGTGTTCACTTGTTTGTTTTGTTAGTTTGGCGGGAAAGATTTTCGTTCTGAAGAACCAACATCTATTGAGGATATGAAGAAACAAATGACGGAACCCGAACTAGAAAAAATAGTCGAAATGACTAATGATACAAACCTCTATAACAATTTAATTGCCAGCCTTTTTCCTACAATTCATGGTAAGTCTAAAAATGTTACTCAAAATGCTTATTATGGTTATTGATCTTCACAATTATATGTTCAAATTTATTGTTATTTTAGGCAATGATGAAGTGAAGCGAGGCATCCTTCTAATGCTTTTTGGAGGTGTACCTAAGACAACAATGGAAAAGACTACTCTGAGAGGAGATATCAACGTCTGTGTCGTTGGGGATCCGAGCACTGCAAAAAGTCAATTTTTAAAGTAATTGTGTGGCATGTTTTCAGTCTGTCTTTTTGCGTGTGTCGAGCGAATAACTAAGTTTTATATAATTGCAGGCAAGTGACTGATTTTACTCCGAGAGCAGTTTACACAAGTGGTAAAGCAAGCAGTGCTGCTGGTTTGACAGCAGCCGTCGTTAAGGATGAAGAATCCCACGAATTTGTGATTGAGGCTGGGGCTCTTATGTTAGCTGACAATGTAAGAAATTTGATGTTATGCTTTAAGTTTTGTTTCTTCCAATTTTACTATCCTACCACTTTTTAACTGCGTCCATCAGCCTTATCCGTTATAAAAACCTATTTTTAATAAAAAAAACACTCTTGAAGCATTTTCAAACTCTTTGAAAAAATATTTTGTTAATTTGTCATGAAAGGACCATCCATTCCAATTAATACTGCAAAATTAAGTATTTTTGATTCTCAGAGTCCTACGGCAAAGTAATGAATATTTAAATATTTAAAATTTGATATTTTTGAATAACAAGAATCTTTTTAAAACTTTGTTATTACATTATATTAAATTTCAATTTCTTCTCCAGGGTGTGTGTTGCATTGATGAATTCGATAAAATGGACTTGAAGGATCAGGTGGCTATCCACGAGGCGATGGAACAACAGACAATCTCAATCACCAAAGCTGGAGTTAAGGCAACTTTAAATGCTAGGACTTCTATTTTGGCCGCTGCAAACCCAATTGGAGGGCGCTACGATAGAACCAAATCATTGAAACAGAATATCGCGCTAACTGCACCCATTATGTCCCGCTTTGACCTGTTTTTTATTCTTGTTGATGAGTGCAATGAGGTAAGTTTTTTTTTTTTTTTTTTTGTACAAAGAAATTGTTTTGGCAATTAAAACCACGTGTTGCACTTTGCAAACTGGCTTGGAAATATCGAAATTTGCATAACATACACTGATTGTTTTAATTATTTCTTTAGCTCACTGATTATGCCATTGCTAGAAGAATTGTAGACTTGCATAGCCGAAACAAAGAAGCAATTGTGACTGTGTATGCCTTAGAAGAAATCAAAAGATATATATTTTATGCTCGTCAGTTTAAACCTCAGGTTTGTTTACGGATTATTTGTGCTTATGATATGGTTGTGGAAACTTATCGGGAGTGATGCCCTATATTTACAAATTTAAGGAATGCGCCTTGAAATCCTTACATGAAACTACCATCTTGTTAATGGTATCTGGTAATTTAAATGTGTTCATCGTTTATGTAGCTAAACGAAGAGGCGGCCGAATTTTTGGTGGAGCAGTACCATCATCTACGACAAAGAGATGGCTCTGGTGTGACAAAGTCATCGTGGCGAATCACTGTTCGGCAGTTGGAGAGCATGATTCGTCTTAGTGAAGCAATGACTCGAATGCAGTGCCAAGAAGAGGTATGTTACATCCCTGTTGTCATTATGCATTTATTCCGTAGGTTATTCAGCAATTGACATTATAATTTCTGGGGTTTTTAGGTGAAACCAAAGCATGTGAAAGAAGCTTTTCGACTTCTGAATAAATCTATAATTAGGGTTGAGCAGCCAGATATTCACTTTGACGAGGATGAAGACTTTAGAATGGATGTGGATGCTGAAAATGAAGGTAAGATGTCTGACAGATAGATCTTTTTTAAAATATAAATCCTTATTTTTTTCTAATGTTGGTAAAGTATTTTTAAATTCTATCGTGTGTATTATGTATTATGCATCGCTCTGATAATAAAGCCACTCCAATAATCTTGAGCATTGCACATCTCTATCTAGATTTTAATTACTGATACGAATAAACTAATACATTCAAATTTGTCATATTCGTGTGAAGTGTATAAGAAATCTGTTCAACTATTGCTCTGTGTAGATTTTACTGAAGCAATTGCTAATTATGTCGATTTCTTATCGTTTAATTAGCCCCAGCCAAAATGGATAGTCAACCAACGTCTACACCGGTAGAGGAAGAGCCAAGCGGGCAGAAAAAGCCAGTTAAACTTCTATACGAAAAATACAAAGCAATGTCTGACTTATTTGTCATGTATCTCCGACAAGCTGAAGTAAAATCAGAAGGTGCGCTATTAACTTCAGTTTTTCTTGCATTGTTATTACTGTTATTGCAGTTCATATTTTATTATAGACGAGGGAAGTCAAGGTGTAAAAAGAAATGATGTCGTCGCTTGGTACTTAAATGAAATCG
This sequence comes from Julus scanicus, assembly GCA_034698625.1. Taxonomy (NCBI): domain Eukaryota; kingdom Metazoa; phylum Arthropoda; class Diplopoda; order Julida; family Julidae; genus Julus; species Julus scanicus. Next base: position 17,630 of record JAQGBW010000220.1, on the reverse strand, counting down.
AAGGAGAAATAACAACCGAAGCTGATTTAGTAGAAAGGAAATTGATTATCGATAAAGTATTAGACAGACTTATTCATCACGTAAGTAAACTTTATTTATTCTTCTAAAGTCCTTTACAGTTTTTTGTAACAGCTCGTATATATAATCTATAGTCGTAGTCCACAGTAGTTTAAATATTTGATCATGCCCAAAATCCTTTTAAATTGTCAATAAGGGAAATCTCCAAATGTTTTTCTAATTTTTCAAGCATATAATACTTGATGATGTTGGTAATGCGTTTGTTATAAAATCTAATTGAAACCTTTATTCAAAGGATCATATCATCATAGCCTTGTCCAATAGAGGGCTCACTGCAAGAGGACAGCAAGCTAATGTTGAAGATGACGACAATCCTTTATTGGTTGTACATCCCAATTATGTTCTGGAGGATTAAAATAAGACGTGAAAACATGTGTTTGAAATCTTTTTATCATTTCATCAAGTGTTCGTATCTACAATTTTTTGTTATGCTACTTTTGTCTAATAAAATTAGAAAATATATTTGTTAAACTAAAATTGGAATTATTATTTGTGCTAACTTTGTGTATTTGTTACCTAATTTATCCAATGTATTGCAGAATCCATAACATCATCAAAAATGATTAACAAGGTGAAAACAGCTTCATTTTTGTAAAATTCATGTTTCCACATCCAATTTTGTAGAATTTTAGAAGACTCACTTTGAATGGATATATAATAAGGGTGGATAAAGAAAATACTGGCTGATGCAACAAAGATGAGAAAATTATTGAGGTTTGTGAAAATATGTTATATCTGGTCATTGGTTTTGAGGACAATTTTCTGTTAACTGATTCTGCTTTATCTTAAATTTCATGCATTTATTATAATTTATTCAATTGTCTAGAAAATGTATAATTTTCCTTGTTCTTGAGTTCTGATGCATGTGGTTTTCATAGAAGTTGTACACATGGTGTCCAGTAGCCTTGAAAATTGGAAAATGTACTTGAATTTGTAACACCTCATAAAATTTGAGAATTATGCTTGAAAAAACAAAAAAAAAAACTTATCAAACTATAAAAATCTCGAACTGGAAAAATATTGTGGTAATTGGTCGTGGGAGAGTTATTTGAAAATGTATGCAATGGGCCTTGACATTCTTTAAATATGTTTTGAATTTTCGCTAGCAAATTCACTGGACATATTGTGCACATGTAGTATTATTAAAAATGGAAATGATAAAATTTGAATGTTATGTAGAAAATAATAAATAAATCAAATTGGTCATTGTTAGTATTGATGATGACAACATTGTGCTCAAAAATCTGAAAACAATCAGAAGCAATAAAATATAGATTTTTTATTAATTTTAGAGTGAACTAAACAGCGATTTAACGTTCAGACACCCTGTATTTTGCGACGTGGTTAGGATATTTTTACAATGGCGCTTTTTCTAATGGCTTCACTCGAATGCAGCACATCTGATGATCGATATTTTGTTCAATAAATACTTTGAGTACATAACAGACGGATGTAAGTACACAAAATCGAATTTTTATCATTCCACACAGTTTTTATTTATTTGTATTTGTTTTTACAACATTAACACATGTTCTACATAGTACGAACTTCACAAATCTAATTTACATTTTTTACGGAATTTTTCTGTTCTTATAATTCCTCGTTTTTTAAATAAGTGCAAAAGTAATTAAAATCTTTACAGCAAATGAGGAATTCTAAACCTTTTTTAATTCAACTCGGTACTTTTAATTACCTTACCATGCAATACGCGGGACTAATGTAAATATAATGGAATTTTGTAAAAAATATAACTTCTTAATATTAATTATAAATACGTAAATTACCATTATGAAACATTTTCATTAGATTAATTAATGAGTTTGACAAAGGAAATTCCTAGAATGCCATACCCGATAACTGTACAAATGTCCAACATAACTTATACATGTAAGTTCATGGCCAAATTTAAAAGTTTATTTTTTTCCCGCCAATTTTAACAAACGTCCACTAATGATGGTATTTTTCAGTTTTTTGTTTCATTGAAAGAGTAGCGAAAAGGGAAATGGACACCTGAAGAAATGTGTCCCTATTCCCAAATAGTACACTTGCGTTTTTAAAACCTCGGGAAAGTCGGGAATTATGCCTAAATTTTTTGTAAAACACAAATTTCATGCATGAATCAATTTCTCTTCGAGGTCAGGAAATTTCCTTTAATCAGAAAAATCTGGAAACATGTCGTGGAATTTGTAGAGAAAAGGGTTCTTGGGATTTATAGGATGGGCCTTTGAATGTTCCAGCACATTTTCGGGACATCCTACGTTTCAAAAAAATTAAAGACACTTATATATATATGAAGATGGGCGGACCTGGGTAAAATGGTCACCATGTGGACAAGGGTCAATTTTTAAAGAATTTCGGGTGACGTCATGTTTAATTGGCTCCTTATAAGTTGTTGCCATTTGCTTTTTATACCAATGTATCCAAGAAGAGCATGCTGTTTTTGCCAATAGTGTGTTCGCCACGTGCCAAACCCGGGGTCGTAACCCAACTAACCCGCGACAAGTCCATTGTTGACCCCAGTTTTCATTCAACCGCGTGTTCTTACGTCTTAATCTTTCTGTAAAACAGCCGTCTTTGATTTATCGTGCTTGTAGCAGTTCTTGCCCTCCTCCAAAGCCACTTTATTGATTTCAGAAACCTGCTGCTTTTTGGTCTCCGTGTCCATTCGAGGGGGGTCAAGCACGCTTCTGTGTACACCAAAATGGATTTGCAACAAGAGGCTTGTGGGGGTCTTTTTGCGCATTCCTCTAACCCAACTGAGCCTATGTTCCCTCAATATAGATCTCAAAAGGACCAATGAAACCCACCGTAATTGGCCTTTTGCTATACGGGATTCAATTTACCATTGTATAAAGGGCACAAAAATCACATCCAAAACAGACGTTTTCCCCAACTATTGTTGGACTCAAACACGAAAAATCCTCTGTTCAAACCGTATGAAAAGTAAGAATTTTAATTTAAGCCACTAACCTCTCGTTTTGGGCATGTCCTTTGTACATGTCGAATATAATGGCGTTTTATGTCGATATTTGGAAGAAAACTTTGAAAACATGGCACATATTGTGTAGTGTTAAAATAAAAATACTCCCAATATACCTATACATTCACGGACATATCCATGCATGCCCGTACATCTGCATATAACATCAAATTACCACGTTTTCTTCCATGCATTGTCATAAAACACCATGTTTTCAGACATAATACCATATATGGACATAAATGGGGCATATATGGTCCTATGTATTTTTTTCCAACCTGCCACATACAGTATATGGACACAATGAATACTCGAATGGTCATATATATGTTGATAAGGCCATTTATGGACAATACATGTCCAAAACATGGACATGTTCGTGTCATACCCACATTTACAAAAATCTAACTAAGTAGTATATGATCTTTACTACCATGATGATGACACATCCAATGATTCATGACATGATGCAAACTTAAAACAAAATTGGTCGTAGTTAAAGAGGTGCCCAGTAATGGAGGTTTCTCTATTTAACAGCCATGCAGCGCCCCCTGCACTTAGGCGTACTGGATGAACGTTTGTTCTCTGGCTATCTTCAATGTTTGGCAGTTGCCATATCATTGTCAAGTTGAATGGACACCCCTGCACTTCTGTTGTCTTCGTGGGTCACCCCTCCCAATACATCTTACCATTATCCTAAATGGGACGTTAACCAAGAAAACCAACGCTGATGAATAGATAGGCCACTGTTCAGTTCTGCTGACCAATGGACCACTCCTTCACTTGTCTTTTAGGGACAGTAAAGCGCCATCTGCCTCGTGCCAATATAAATTTTACACATTTGCTCACTTAATGCTCATTGAAAACACTCGAAATGGTGTCTTAGAGAGGGGTCCCAACGGCCAAGGTGGTGCCAATGATGAATTGACCACACTGTTGGTGCCTAGATGACCATTTCTTAGCAAATGTGTTGAATAGCTGTAATTTTAACATTTGGGACTTTTTTGAATGTTAAGACTGAAATTTTCTCACTTTCCATGGATATTCCTGTTTCCCAAATTTCCGCTTGTACCACCAAAAATGTGGTTCTTATGACGTCATTCTGTATGATATACTCCATATATGGCGTTGATTATCCACGTATTGAAGAAAACATGGAATTATAGACGCAATATATACTGAGCATAACGCCACTTATTTTAAATTGACGTTATGTTTAAAATTTGCAGGAAATATCCATGGAAATATGACGTCATAAGCTTAGGGGCCATTTAAAAAGGACGTCATCAAGAGGAGGTGGGAGTTCAAAAAAGACGTCATCAAGAGGAGGTGGGAGTCTACTGGCAAGTTCCAACAAACTTTCTGGACACCTTACTTTTCAAAACAATTAAGGATGTCCATGTGGGGGGAAGGAAATTGGAATCTGGTCTAAAATGGACACTATGTGGACAGGGGCTGGGAAAGTCGATTTTTGGAGGAATTTCAGGGACGTTCTTTTTTTAATGGCCCCTTAACAAATACCCCTTTTCCATTACTATGGTAATAGTAACAGTTACTAACCATAAGAGTTAACTAACAGTTAATCGTTAACCGGCTTTGATAAATGGTGTTGTCTATTATGTTGTGCCTGTAGCCCAATGGGTGGACACCTGTCTGTCCATTTAACAATAATTTAAGGGGTTTGCATGAGGGGAATTGGCCTGTTTTTCACTGATAACTTTGTCATGTTTTTTTTTTTTTTTTTTCCTAAAAGGCAACATATGTTAAAGGACACATTGCTTGTCCCATTCACGTGTTTGTCCTGTCCGATATTGAATCTTGTTACGCCATATGTTTCACTTATGCTTTCTTCTGACTTTAATCTTGCCGATCAGTTTAAAAGCTCGTTAACTTGATACGCTTAATTACTTAAGACTCTCCCTATACATCACTGCCTATCAGTTAGCCTCACCGGAACCAGTGACGTCATTTCCAGTTTAACTGCATCTATACTTGCAATAATATAGACGAATAGTAGGCAATAATTTAAGCTAGCGCCCCTTATGGTGGAGGGAATGATCAGGGCCCTATAGCTTTCGAAAATGCCTAGGGCCGGCCAAAAAAGGGCGCTAGCTTAAATTATTGCCTATAGATTTAGTTATAAAAAAATCTTGATAATGTCATTATGCAATATTGTAGTGTATTAATTGTAAATACAATAATGTGGTACTTCCATATACAGTGGGACCTCTGTTTACGAACTTCATTTGTTCCTCGACCCTGATCGTGAACCTAAAAGTTCGTTAACCGAATCAATTTTTTCCATTGCAATTAATGTAAATCCAAATAATGCGTAAATATATACTTTGTCCTAGAATTTTTTTTAACATGTTATGGCTTATGTGTGGAAATAATACACAAAGGAAATAAACATAACAGTATAATATAAGAAGAAAGTTTAATACATTATATACATCCATGGTTTCCTACATTATACTTAGGAAATAAAGACACCCACGTGGTGTCGTCTTGCTGACGTTGCTGTGAATCAATATCATTTGCAGATTCTTTGAAATTCACTTTAACAAACATTGTTTCCATTAGGAAAATGTCTATTATTCTACTCTATTCTGTTGTCAATTATATGATTTGTCTTAAATCGACGTCATCAATGGACTGTCAATCATCCATTGCATCTGCAATTGACGTGAATAAAACAAGAGAGAAACGTTTACCATATATTTGCAATTGAGGCTAATGCTATATCTTTGAAACTAATATAGATTTTAATTTACATTCTTGAAAATTATAATATTTTTGATGTTAACTGTATTTAGTAAAACTTATTAGTAACAAAGATATTCTGCTGAAACTAGTAAATCAATTGTAGAAACTCGGACCTTTGATTGGTGGTCCAGAGAAATATGTTCGCAAACTGAAGCATCCTTCGTAAAGCGAAACAACATGTGGTGTTCGTAAACCGAATTGTTCGTAAACGGAGACTTTCGTAGACCGAGGTTCCACTGTACATGACCATTTAATCCTTATCATGTCCATTTATGATATTTTCCTATACTATAGCCTAAAAATTGTATGTTCATATGTATATGGTGTTTAATGACGTTGTATGGGCATTATGGCGTTTTTATCGATGTATTATGTCCATATATGGTGCGTGATGTCCAGCTGATTATGTCGATGAATTGGCCATATATGACGTTAATAGGACCTACAATGTACACTGGTATGACCATGTCATATTGTTGTGCATATCCATATATGGCATTTCGCATATAATCACCTTTGGTGAGAGCCGGTTAACCCGGAGTTTATAAATTATATATAGAGGCGGCCGCGGAAAGGTATGGACCCTGTACAATTAAAGAGATACTAAATCAAAAGTCCTAACTATTCATTAAGCCACCTGGATTGGACTTGTCTAAAAACAGTGGTCAAAGCGGTATATACATGTATACGTGGTGCATAGAATCCGAATAATGGCCGCCTATTTTCTTGCGTGATTTGTGGCTTTATTTCCGAAAATATATATCCACCTTTAGCTAGAATAGTGGACAGCCACACATTAGGTCTAATCCATCACCCTATAACAATTTCACCCCATACGCATGTGTATTCCATTCGACCATCTTATTGTCTCCACCCTGCCAATGGTCACCCACACTGAGGGGGTGGGTCGAAAACAAACGCCGAAATGGACCTAGGGCTCGTGCCACTTAACCATTGTGAGCCCGGATCAGCTGCAGCCACAGGGTCCTGATTTGGCCAGTGGCCATTGTACGCAGTCATCGATATTTTCACCGTTAAATTCCCTCATTAAGGCGTTGGCCAGGCGGCTGACCACCGGTTATTATATGATCCGTTTGAGCTCGGGCTGGTCATCATTCGCATTAGGGCTCGTAAAATCCCCGTATCACAATAGGGCACGCACGTGACCCCCACGCCCCGATGTTTCAAAACAAAAAGCAGGGCCAAATCCACCATAAACCCCCAGTGGCGCTGCTGTCGTTTTGCAGGCCATCATTAGGGCGCTGGGAACACCCACGTGTCAGTGAAGATAATAGGCAGCCCCACAGGTGGCGCTTAAACTGCTTAACTGCTAAGCCATAACCGGCTTGCCTGGAATTGCAGATATGGGAACTCAAAGGGCTGCTTAAAACCTGACTTTTTTACTCAAATTCCTACTTGATTTGCATTGGTTTTGGTTTTAAGAATAAAGCTTGCAGCGAAGTTTCAAGTTTTCCTTTCATATACAAAATTCGACATGTATGAACATACATATCAGAAATTCAACATATCAGGAGATATCAGGAATTCAACATTTCAGGAGATATCAGAAATTCAACATATCAGGAGATATCAGGAATTCAACATATCAGGAGATATCAGGAATTCAACATATCAGGAGATATCAGGAATTCAACATATCAGGAGATATCAGAAATTCAACATTTCAGGACATCAGAAATTCAACATGTCAGGCGATATCAGAAATTTAACATAGGTATCAGGACATATCTGAAATTCAACATACTATCAGGACATATCAGAAATTCAACATATCAGGAGATATCAGAAATTCAACATAACAGGACATACCAGAAATTCAACATATCAGGACAAATCATGCAGAAATTCATGGATTTCTTCTAGCCTCTATGAAGAAATCCATTCCGTGACTAGTTATAATATTCTTGGAAATATTCCATAAATAGATTAAATTTCATGTTAATTTAATGACATCATTGCCATTATAAGACGATAATTACGAATTTTCAGAAATGGAATCTTCGCACGTGATTCCAAATGGAACACAACGTATTTCGAACGCCGACATTTTGTCAGATTGTTTTCAAAATGACATTCATTTGCCAATGCAACTTATTGTTTGATTGTCAGAAAAATCCGAGTTTTTTCGCGAGTTTGTATCTTGCGTTGATATGTTTCTCTCACGTATGCTGCAGAAGTCACGATAGAGGAATGTTTGCTAAAGTATTTCTAGGACGACAAGATGGCCGTTACGATTCAAATTCTGACAACTTAAATATTAACCAGTTAATCAGCTTGAATAAGAAGATATTTGATCATCTACTGAACGATGATTTAGAGAGAGAAGATGACCAGGTAGTGTTCAGCCATCGCATCTTCCACAGAGGTGACACAGGTCCTTTCAAAATGGAAATTGATCCCAAAAATGCCCTATTGCTGAATGCCACAGCCAAGAAGATTTTGGCACAGATGATTTCCATTCTTTCTGTCACTCCTGCACCAGTTTCAATTAAGATTAATGCAAGTAGGGTGGAAAAATCTTGCACCAAGATTTGCCAGAATAGCGGCGCCTGTGTCGCCAACATTGACACAGAAGCCTGTTTTTGTTTGACTGGATTTCGTGGAGAATTTTGTGAATTTTTTGACGATTGCAACAGAGCGCCTGGCTGTGGGTCATCAGCCTCTTGCATCAATGATGGAGGGCATCTCAGATGCCGTTGCCAGGATGGGTATTACTTGTCTGAAAAAGGCTGCAAAGGTAAAATCCCTTATTTGATAAGATGGATTAACAGGGTGTCCAGCAGCCTTGAAATTCTGGAATTATGCTTGGAATTAGTGCTAAAACATTATAGTTTATACTGGAATTTCCTGGCCATTCCTGTATATGGCACTTCCCATATAAATGAGTATCCACATGTGTCGTAAATAATTTTATACATATCTGTATCTCCATTTGAAGAGCATAACTCTTTCAGATTTATTAACAGTCTTGTACATATGCTTATCGATGTCACAGGCATATACATAGTATGAGAACAGTTAAGGTCATGTATAGTTTTTTTAGTAATCGCCTAAACAGTTCTGACAGTTCATGGACCAAAAGGATACAGCAGGTAGTTTTTATAACAGCAATTCTTGGCTGTTATAAGGTGTTAGCTTTGGGCACATGCACAAGACACGTAAAAAAAAGGCAACAGTAGTGACGAGTTTTTTTATTTTGTATTTCCTGGGTACCGAGAAAAACTAAAGTTGTAAAAGCTGCATATTGCAATTGAATAGCCTATTTGTGCCAGGAACGTTTTAAAAATCGTTCATTTTCCTTATCTTTTTGCATGCTTCTCTTTTAAAAGCTGGTGGCCAGTGTCGTGAAGTGACTTGCCAGAATGGAGGCACGTGTCTTGCCCATCAAGTTTCTGAGAAACTCGATAGCCCTAAGGAGTTTTCCTGCCGTTGCAAATTAGGCTTTAGAGGAGAGTTTTGTGAACAAGGTATTATTATATAAGCTGTTTTCTACAGTAGAAAACAGATTTGGTTTTAATTAACGTTCTTGTTGTTGCTCTTGTTTTTTTCCCCTGCACTTTTACTCATTCTTAGTATCACAATTAGTTCTTTGTATGATCACTAGTGATCCCAGATTGTGACCAGAATCCCTGTAAACCTGATCAAGTGTGCATTGCTACTCCAACTGGTTCTTATTGCAGATCTCAGAAAGCAGGTATGATTATGAAAAGTTTATTGGATCTATAGATTCTGAATAAATCTAACATATATATCGATCTAAGATTCTTCTGCGACCAAAAGGGTTTTTCCTGTCTCCAGGATTGGCAGGATAACTCAGGATGGAAAAAAATATATGGTACATTTATCAATACGTACAGTATATATCCATGTATGGTACCAATAAAGTAGTATATAAAACATAAAATACATTTACTTGTATGGTGTATATTTGAGGTGCTTAAAATGGACATAAAATGCCTGGATGGACCATAAATATGTTCAGACATATATGGAGAATATCATTCATGTGCATACTACATGCATATGGTATATATATATGGCCCTATATATCTAAGTCCGAAACATGCAGTTCGGATTCCATGCTGATGATATATGGATTCCCATTTATAATATACTGACCACTACTGTCAGCCATTAACATAGCGATTGTTATCTCACCGTGCATACGTGACATTTGCATTTTCTTGGCCAAAATTCCCATTTAAGAAACAATGGTCTGTATATCTGGGCACGTCGTAAACCACAATTAAAGGATTATGGTTGTATGGCGTGTGCCCTCGTAAAGGACCAGAACGACAATAAACGGACAATGTGGCGTGAAGTGAACGAAAACAGATCGTTGTCTACAACTGTTGCGTGGGTTTCAGCATCCTGCCTCGAAAAAAAAAATGGCCTCCCCGAGGCCCATTGCTGTCAGATTTAGGATATGGCCAGGGTGGGGCCTCTAAGCGTGTTTGTGTTGTTGATGTATTGGTGCTTGCTACGTGTGCTCGGAGCGCCGTATGCGGACACGCGAGATGTTAAATGGCCTATTTTCCTCTGGTCACTCTGAGGCTGCTTTTTATAGATCCTTGTGCGTTATCTATTATATCCTCGATTAAAGGTGGCCACTGTAAGCCAAATGGGGCACTTTAAGCCCCCACGCCTTTATTGGGCTTTCGTGTGGCCTATGTGGCTGACCGCAGTAACCCTATATATTTCCTCCTCACTGCACCCAGGTTACCCTCCTGCTTGGATGACTATACCTGCACGATGTGGCTGCCGACCTACACTCTTTTTTTCTTCCAAATTTAGTATCCCAGAATGTGACCCCAACCACACATAAAACCATTAAAGTAGGGCTTAAGCACCTTTTAATGCTGCCTTCTGTTCGTAGAAAAATCCTCCTTGATTTTTGCTAGAGCGGCACTGATCAATGCATAATTTTGGGGCTTTCAATTGTTTATTGCCTAATAAATAAGGTGGCTGCTTGACTGGGAACTGACAATGTCTTGACATATTGGGGACGACACAACCTATCGACGTCATCTCATATGGAATTTCTTGAATTTCTAGAAAATTCTCACCATATCGAAAGTTTTGTAAATTTAAAAATAGTGGCAGCTTGGTTGGGTTGACCTCACTTACTTTAGGTGCAAATCTATACTGACATTTGAAGCTTAGGGCCATAACGACATATTGTGTTCCAAATATGTCCATATATGGCGTTTTATGTCATGTATACAGTGTACATTATAATTATTTAAAGAAATTGTGCACTTGTATAGATATTGTATATGTATATATATTTGTAGACATACTTTAGTATATGTGGATGTATATACCCAGGTTGAAAAACAATTTAGGGCACATACCAGCATAGGAATGTATATATATATATATATATATATATATATTGGAAATGCCATATACAGTAGAACCTGTCTAAATGCATACGCTTGGGACCGATGAAAAATATGCTTTTAGACAGGTTATGCATTTGGCTAAGTCGGGACCGGCACATGTTATGCACTTAGAAAGGTGATTCATTTACACAGTATGCATTTAGACAGGTTTTACTATATGAATAAATCCGGAATTTGAAACAATGTATTCAGGGGTGGGTTATATATGGCTAAAAGTAAAGATGGATGTGGAGCAAGTGTCAGAAAGGCGCCAGTACTCGTTCAAAAGGCGCCTGTTGGCTCTGAAAGGGGAAATCCCCCTAGTGTCCTGGCGGCCGGGTCAGACCATTACCTGTTATGTGCTATATATAGTAATTCCATGCTCCCTACCCGGGCTACTATTGTAATTATGATAATGTTAAAAGATAGTGATAATTTAAATTATAAGAGGCAACAATTCTACAGTCTAATGGCACACTAATATTGTAGCAATATTTAATCAATCTGAGGTAAGGGCTTTACCAGTCGTGAAAAAAGTATAATCTGATAACTTGAATTTTTAAGATAATAAAAGGCCATCATTGCATTTTTGTCTTAATTTAGTTTTCTGGTCTTTGTATTTGCATAGCAATGAAAAATATATGTTATAATTGGTAGGACTTAGCATGTTGGACCATGCTTCATATCCAAAACCACCTATAGTTTTTTTTAGAATTTTATTGCACCTTGATGCAATTGAACTTTCCAAAGAAAAAGTACAGGTGAAAGCCTTTGCATGGACTTTTGCACTATAACAAGCTTGAAATATGCGGATTGTTTTTATGCCCTTGTTGTTGTTGTATTTTACCGTTGGTGACCATAATACCAGTACATGGAGCCACTCTTAACAAGCCGTCAATTACCATTACCCGGTGTCCAAACACAAGGTCTAATGCATGCAAGTTGCAGGGTGGCTCATCTGGGAGGTAGAAACGTTTTTGGTAAAATTGCTAGATGCACTACGTGTATAGTTAGTTAACAATCCGTTTTATGGTTTGCAATGGATAATGAACGACATTCCCAACATGCCATTGTTGTGGCCTGCGCGCCGTGGAATTTAGGTGGGATTTGTCATTGTAATTGCTTGTTGTTTCGCTGTTATTTGGGTGGGGGGAGCTGCGTACACTAACTAGATGACCCTGCATGCTGCTGCTGGTCAAAAATAGGGTGGACCGCAAGGTGACCATGTAACATGTTCAATATATTCATGCAGTTTTACAAATTTTAAGTTTTAATTTATAAAAGGGGCCATTCGAAAAGGACGTCCTCAAGAGGGGGTAGGGGGTGTTTGCTGGCATGTGGAGATGGTGGGGGGAGGTAAGAAAACCATTATCGACGTCCCCTAATGGTGATATATATTTCTCCGTTTTTTGGATTTTCTGTGTAATTGAGTTTTAAAGGGTCGGTGAAAGGGGAAATGGACACCAGAAGAACTGTACGTTTTCAATTCGTTGCTTATAAAGAGTTTTACTTTCAAAATTAGTTTAGTATTATCTGGAATTTCGAATTAGTGGGGTTCTACTAAATATTGAAATACAAGAATAATAATTCTTGGACATGATAGGATGATTGCCTGTACAGTAGTATGTTGTACCTCACTTTAATTCAAACAGTTTTTAATTATTTATTTTTTAATTCTTTTATTTAATTAGTTGTCAGGCACAGGCACGATAGTTTCCAATTGAGCTGGGCAGTACTGCTGTGGGTTTTGATTCCTTTGACATCTTTTATCATGGCCCCAATAGTAGTTTCCAAAATCCTTCAGTGGAAGCGGTCCAGGTATGTAAGATTATCAATATGCTAATTAAGCCATAGGTGTGTTCAGCTCATGTCAATTTTAAACTGTATGTACATAATGTATATTTGATCCAAAATGTTCTTAATTTGCAATTTACATTTTGGACGTGTCCAACTCGATTATAACATTTAATTTGTGTATTGGGCTTATTGGCTTTGTTCAATCAATACAAATACTTCTTGATACAAATTATTCAGAATTGTAATGCACATCACAACTGACTCGTAAATTCATCTTCTTTTGTTTTCTACTTGTGAACACGTGTAGGACTCAAAGGGAGAAGAAAAAAGTAAAAACTGCTACAAAAGTTGGAAATAATCGATTGAAAGATGGTAAAGTTTGGTTTCAAAGCTCGCCTGAGAAAAACAGACATTCCGATCAACATGCTCTACTTCTAGATCAGTCTTCTGAAGACGATGAGGGAATTCAAGATGGCGCCGTCCAGATAATTTAACATTGGTTATATATTTTTTTAACTCGTTACGCGTTCCTATAGATAAACTAGCTTCTATAATAAATCTTTAATTGGGTCAATTCAATTTCCAGCCTCGCGGGCCTCATTATATGACCAAGTTTTTAGACGTATCATCTCGCAGTCGCATTAGTTAGATGATTTAATAATTATTTCATAATGATAAGCCTAACAAGCGCCATGATAATTATAAACCCCGTGAGAAAGTGACACGTTTATGGACGTCATTGGCGTTATATCCATGTCAGCTTGTTTAACAGCACTCCTAAAGACAGTCATCGGTATATTAATGAGGTTTCATTGTCTTATTATGGACTTATGTTAACGTTTAATCTGTTTACATAATCTGTTAATTGCCATTAGGCAGGTTAACTCTGTTCACAAGTCACCCTTCGGCTTATGGGGCAACAATGGTGTCGATGTCGACATATTTCTCAAATGAAATTTATACATGTACGTGTGAGACGTATCGATTTAGACCTGGCAGTGCATGCCACAAAACGAAAATATACCTCGCAGTCAAGTAGCAATATATACATATATATATATATATATATTTTTAATTGCCTCACTATATTTAGATGCGTTTTATAACTGGTTTGACTTTTTTTTCTAGATGTGCAATATAACCCACGTGTCAGTCATATAAATTCATTTCCAAAACACGATTAAACTGCTATTAACTTTATTTGCAATTTGCATTTTGCAGCTGGAATATTGCAAGTTACAAACATACAGCTCTTGAGATTCAGATAGCTCTGAAGACATTGTATGGAAGACAGTTATGGCTTCACTGTCTGCAGTAGACTGTCGTGGTTTGGTCTATAATGACGATATGGACACTTTTTTACACCTTTGGTCCAATCCAATTCATACATATGTCATCATTACTTTTTAACTTGTTCCTTGTAAGTATATATACATTGAAGTTGATGGTATCCAAAAAGCACTGCTGAGGTTGTTTTCTGGTTACAGAAATGTCTGGGTTGTAAAATTCAGACACTTTCACTTTGGGGAATGAACTGTTCTTATATAAATTACTGATAAATGCTGACACATAATTGTACTGAAATGAGGTCTGACCACTGAGTATAGAACAGTAAGACTAGTTACAGAAGAAGCCTTCCAGATATATGTGCACGTGGGACAGAGATCCTGGTTTACGAACACCACATTTTGTTTTGCTTTACAAACGATGCTTCAGTTTACGAACACATTATTTGGATTTACATTAATTGCAATGGGGAAAATTGATTCGGATCACGAACTTTTCGGTTCACGAGCAGGGTCAAGGAGTGGATAAGTTCGTAAACCGAGGTTCCACTGTATTCCCAATTTCCAATATGTACCATTTGTCCACCCTGGTGTAAGTAATTGATAAATGCGAATGCTATTGATTATGTAATTAATCAAAATTACATTCGCACAAATAATTGCTCTGAAATTAGGTCTTGTCATTGAGTATGGAACTGCAAGACTGGCTACAGAAGCGTTCCAGATCTTTATTAATTGGGCTGTAGAACAAGTGTCATAATGCCATCTGTCCAGATCCATATGCCAGAGATCGGATCTGTCCCATGACATCAAGGTTTTGCTACATATACAAGTGTAATAATTTTGTTTAAATTAAACATATTCCAAGATCTAAAGTAACAACCATTTAGACTTATCACCATTTATGAAGGGCCCTTAATTGTCAGCACAAATAAACCCGACCTACAGTGGAGAAAAGTGAAAGCTTAGGAATTTGGCAGTGGCCGAATGATTGAACAAGGTTTTTAGTTGTACGAATATTTCTGGGTGATTAAGCAAGGTTAGAATTCCTCGAATAATTGGAATTTAATCGCTTCGAGGGGTCAGAGTGTACAGTTCACACGATGTTTTTTTTTTTTTTTTTTGTCTTTTATAGTCGTGCTCGTTGAAGAATTCTCGCCCCCCTTGAGTTCCCCATATCTGAGGCTCGTTTATGGTTCGTTACTTTGGTTCGAACAACAAGCGGATTTGTTGTACAAACAAGCAGCGCTTTCTGACGGGTAAGTGTGAAATCACTGGCTTCTGTTACAATGGCCGATGTTCAAATACACGCGAGCTGCTGCATGCCTCTTTTCTTGTCGCCCATCCATATATGATTAGCCGACGATCACGCTAAATGGCACCAAGTGTTTGAACAGACTACATTGGATTAATCACGATGGCCCCAAAGGATCATTGAGACAAAAATGGGCGCTATATAGGAGCAGTAATGGGGGGAGAGAACATGGCATCCATGTTTGTCAGTCAATCATAACCAAAATGCGGATGGACGACCACTTGTAGACAATGGTGTAGAGGACATCTTGAATTGGGATTGTATGGACTGACTCTTGTGGAATGAATGTCACATTTCAGGGCATTGAAAAGTTTTCACAAATTTGGACAATATACATATAATTATGCAATTGATAGCTTGCCACACTCTTGTATCCAACAATGCAAATTTTAAATGAGTGGGGATTGGATTGCTTGAAAGTTGCTGGAATGAAGTCAAATATGGACCGTGTAATATCAATTTTGTACATGAATTCACTACTATATTTCCTGAAATTTCTTCCAAAATTCTCTTATTTTCTGGCGTTCAGGAATGTAGTTTTAAAAAGCAAGGAAGATATCCCCTTTATGTCTATGGAAGGAAGTTGGGGCTCTTGACTCCCTAATATTGACCGTGAAAATACTTGGCTTTTTTTTGCAGGAATTTTTCATGGAATTTTTTACAGAATATTCCAGCGACTTATAAATAGGAAATGTTTGCTGCTTTATAAAGCCTAGGAAAATGCCATAACTTTCTAGAAGAGGTTTTGATTACGCAATCAATTTGAGTCCATATATATTCCAGACTTCCAGTAATTTTAAGCCGGTGTGCCGCGACAATTTTAGATTAGTTTAGTGTGCCGTGGCTTGTAAAAGGTGGGCAAACACTAGTCTACACAGTAGCATACCAAAATCACAAATTTTATATTTTGAACGAGGATAGGAAATCTTTATTGGATTTTTTTTACGGAATGGTGATTTGATTTGCTTGTCTAAATTGTATTTAGACATAAATTCAAACGCATATTTAAATTGTGTATTGAGTGTTTTAATTGGAGCAATTCAATAAGAAATGCTCATGTTTGTGGATGAACAATCCAAGATTGCAATAAAAAAAACATCCTGATGTCTAATTTAAAATGCCGTCAAAAATTGCTCCATGTCGTTAATGAAGCTGAAGTTGTTTAATGTCATGTTTATTGAGTAATGCGGAAATTAAACGGGCATTTGCAATTATTTGGACTAATTTTGACTAAATTCCCTCCGAATTTACCCAGGATTTTTCACAGGATTAAGAGATGCATGCCGCCATTGAAAAGCGAGGCAAATTTCACACGTAAATGACAGATTTTGTGGAGGATGTTTTTGGAAGTGTCAGTTTGCTGACCGAATGCGTATACTAATTAACCCTACCTGTATCATGCACGACCTGCTGATACCCCCTTTAAATCTAAGCAAATGTATTCTTTTCATTGTTGGTTTTCAAACGTCTCCATTGTGGATTTCACAATTAGGAGGCTCGTGTTGAAACCAGTTAGAGCGCGAGGCGCTGTACAACACAAAAAAAATAAAATGTACATTATACGATGCCAAAGCCCTTATGTGATATTGATAAGCTGAAATTGATCAAGTCGTTGAATCTGTTTATTTTAAAGCCATTTGCTTGAAGCGCCGCCGCCATTCAAACTGCCCACGCCTGGAAAAACTTAAAAATATGAAATTTAATGGTATTCATGGGTTGGAGAAATTCTTTATGGCGCATGTACTATGGATATGGTGCAGAAATTGAATGTACATATACATACCCATATACATCATGTATATAAGAATAACAACTTGTGTACCCATATATAACCATGTATGTCTAGCGTAAAACCGGGTGAGATGCCCCAGTGACGTTTTCGTGCAAATAAGGGGGTAAAGTTGATAATTTATTGCTGTTGGTAGAAAGTCAATACTGCCTATGTTTCATATAAACAGTTTCCACGGAGTTGACTTGCGAATTTTGGATTCTGGAAGGATCTG